>JAJPUD010006800.1:73643-86180 GCA_023553655.1 Myrmecobius fasciatus
ATCCCTGGATCCCCGTGATTTGGGGTGGGGTTGGAGGGAAAGGGGAATCTCTAGGTCAGGTTCATCTGGAAAGAAGAGTGGGAGCTGGGATATAGAAGGTCAAGGTTGGTGGCTTGCTTTTCTCCCCTCTCAACATTTAGAGGGTTTGTGCAGTTTAGTTCTTCCCAGTTGTGACAGCTGCTGCTTCCATCCCTACCCTACTGCCCTTCTGCTTGGCCCATTTCCTGGCTTAATGCATGAATTTGTCAATAGATAATCAAAACCCGGCTCCCGGCCCCTGAGAACTGGGCTGGCTGCTGCCTGCATTCCAGACATGGCGGGTCGCCGCGGGGGTGATGGGGTAGGGGGTAAGGAGGGGGGATTGCGGCTGTGTTGCTTCTAGATCTGAAGGAGAGTGATAAAGCATTTAGAGAGAAGGGTATGTCCGGGTAGGGGAGAGATGACCTCTCCCCACGATCTCTGGTCCTTTGGCTGAAAGGTTCCTTTCATTCATTTCAAAGGGGCTAGACTGGGAACTCTTTAATTTTGTCTTTGTGTTCCCAATGCCCAGTGCTAGTAGGCATTTATTAAAAGCTTGATAATTGATTCCCACTTGAGTGTCTGCCTGCGCTGTAAAGATTTTTGGTTCTTGGACCATATCATACATCTTATCTTTTTCTTCAAGGTTTTGGGCTCACAGCCTTACTCTAGGATAGGGGAACAACATGACGTAACACTTCACTCTTATTAGCTCTAACATGCCATTATTTCATTATAGCCCTTTAATGAGGATCAGAATAGTCATAAAAGCAGAGTCATAGAATATTAGGGCTAGAAGCTGTTTTAGATAGGATCTAATAATAATGATATAAGAGCTCACATTTCTGAAGCACTTTAATGTTTACTTAAGAGTTGTGTCCTTCAAAGTGGATCTTCTGCAAGGTAGGTACTGTAAGTATTATTAATATTGTGTGTTTCTCATAACCCAGAGAGGGGAGGGGACTTGTTTAAGGATATTCTGCTTCTTATTGGCAGGTCTAAGACTAGAATCCCAACCTCTTGGCCTCCTCTAATTCTTTTTTAGCCCCATCTAGCTAGGTTGTCTCACTTGCCTCTTCATGTATCCTTTTTATAATATCTTTTGCTGCTGAGGTTTTTCCTGGATTAATATTGGGTTCTGCTTAAGGGAAGTTTTAATATGTTATATATAAAAAATGTCTTAGGAAAAGTAGAGAGACCATTCTCACTTTACCGAGGGGTGAAAAACTAGTATCCTAGAATATATAATCCTTACATAATCCATACCCATGTTGTAAAGCCTTCAGCCAGTCTCTTGAAACTAAAATAGGTAATTTATGTGGAGGTACCTCTTTTTGTGGGAATCAGTCCTGGGATTTTTTATCTTTTATTTTATCATTTGTGAAAATAAGAATATATCAAGGATCTGTGATTTACTGTGATTCCCTTCATCTACAAATTAATAGATAGATGGATATAAGAATTTAGATCTTAATTTAGAGTATAATGTTTTCTTGCAAATATATGAATAGGTTCTTAATTAAGAGAAAATAAGTTAGGAGGCCTTTAAAATGGGGGCACTTGGACAAAGGCATTTCAGTATTCTAAAGAACTAGCTCTATGACCTTGAGCAATCACTTCCTTTCTCAGGGCCTCAGTTTCTTCTTCAGTGAAATAATGAGTTTGGATAATATTCTTAAAACAATCAGTTCTAAAAATAGTCTGTTTCTATGATTCTGTTTTTTAGGTGGAGCTCTTTGCTGAACTACTAACTAGCTGCTTACATACTTGTAAGTCTTAAAAAGATGAACTTTTTTTTTCTTGTTTAAAGGGATAAATTGTCCACAAAAGATGTAACACTTTTCTGTATCTTAATTTAAGAATTTGGATAAAAAGGAGTGTTCTTGAAAAGAAAAAGAGCACTTAAAATGAATTTTCCAACAGAGTTCCCTCTTCTTTTTAAAAATGTATTTTCCTCCAAGACTAAACCAAAGGGCAAGAGTTTTTAAGCTCTGTGTGTGTGTGTGTGTGTGTGTGTGTGTGTGTGTTCCATAGATTCTTTTGGCATTCTGGTGAAGTCTACAGACCTCACCTGGAAATAATGTTTTTAAATATATAAAATAAAGTACAAAGGATAAAAAAGAAAACAATTATTTTGATATAGGTATATATATATAAAAGTATGGATATATATGGATGTATATGCATATCTATCTATCCATCCATATATATCTATATATATATAGTTTCAACATATTACTACAAAACAACAGCTATTCCTTTATGAGCCTTGGGTTAAGAATCTTTGCCCGGGGCAACTAGAAAAGTATAATAAATTCATCATATAAATGCCCTCTAGAAATCTAAGAAAAGCATACTTTCTAAAAAATCAAATTTCCAATCATTGTTTTGGTGACCTTTGCAAGCAGCTTGTTAATCAATCAACAGTCATTTATTTTGCAGCTCTTAGCTGCTTAGCACTAAATATACAAAAGCAGAGATGAAACAAGTCTTGCTCTCCAGAAGCTTATGCTTTGTATCAGGGGAGACAACATATCCATACACACACACACACACACACACACAGCATTTGTGTGTATACACATATATAATAGATGCATACACACATAAACACACAAAATAAAAGCAAGATTATTGGGAGGGGATTTGATACAGAGGTATAAAATTGGGAGATAAAATTTTAAGTGTAGGGAACAACTAGATGGCTCAGTACTTTCACTGCATGGAAGAAGTGAAACAAGATGAGCCTTATTTCCTAAAAGAGTTCTGCAAAGTAACAAAATCCAGCTTAAACATTTAGTTTCACAGGGGATTCCCACCCCCTATTTTGGTTTTGAGATCATTTACCTTTGAGCTGTCTTCCTTGCATTGCCTCTTTTTCCTCTTTTCCCCTAATCTTGGTAGCAGACCACTAAATGTCTAAGGGAGGCAATTATGAGACAGACAGACAGGCACACACACATACATACATACACACACACACACTTTGTAAAGTGGGAGGCAAGGAGTGGTGAGAAATGGACAGGGGAAAGTGGGAGGCACAAGGATATATATCCAGAGAATTGTAAATATACCTGCTCTATATATACTCAGGGAATATCCACTCAGACACTATAAACAATCACAAATATTACCATAGACTCTTTCCTGCCAAAGACTGTTTCTTGAGGCTAGGTAGCAGAGGAAAAAATGCTGGCCTTGAAGTCAGAAGAATGGTTTTTTGCTAGCTTTGACTATGTCTTTGGCTAAGTCACTTAGTCCTGTTAAGGTCTACACTGTAGTTATCTGTAAAGTGGGCCTAATGTAGTATTACCAACTCTTATCTCTTGCAAGATGCTTATGAAGAATATATTTTGTGAACCTAATTGTATTGCAAATATGAATTAGAATTTTCCAGTTAATATGAATCTGAGAGGCAGTATTCTATAGAGAATAGAGAACAACAATTAGAACTGACACGTAATGATTGTATAACATGGGACAAGTCACTTTACCCCTCATTGTGGCAGATGGCCCTGTAAGACTTTTACATTGGTGAGCAAGTGCCGATCTGCATTGGTAGAAATCGTTTTCTTATTTTCATATACCTGTAGGAGCTCCAGTCTGGTCTTAAAAAAATCCAACCAAAATTTATCAAGCACCTACTATGTACCAGACGCTATATTAAGTGCTAGGGTGACAAAAAAAAAGAAATGATTTATGGACACCTGACTTGGAAACACCTGCTTCTAGTGCATCAAGGACCACAATTGGAGAACATCTTCCTGGGAGCATTTAAATTCTATAGTCCAGCTGTATTATACGTTTAATTGACTACTGATGCTGGCCTGGAAATCTAACCCCTTTTATAACTATTTTTTCCTATGAGAAAATGAGTCGCAAATAACCATGTAAGAGATAAACCTTTGGAATACAGCCCATTTACAAGTTGGCAACTGCCTGGATGTGAGATGTGGCAGCCAAGAAATGTAACAGGATCTTAGACCACATAGTGTCTTGTACCAGGGATTTAATAGTACTGTTCTATGCTTCCCTAGTTATACCATGTCAGGAATATTGTGTTCAGTTCTGGGCACCACATTTTAGAAGGAACATTGATGAATCCAAGAACATCCATGTGAGGGAAATTGAAACTGGAAAGGTCCTTGATATAACAATTGTTTTAAGGAACTGGGAGTGTTTACCCTGGAGAAGAAAACATTTGGAGTGGAGAAGGGTTTAAATGATTTTAGGTATTTTATGTGGAAGTGAATTAAATTAGGAGCTAGTGGGTAGATACTGAAGTGTATAAACTTAATCTTGATATAAAAAAATCTTATTAATGATTCAAGCTGTCCTAAAGTGTAATGAATTGCCTCCAGAGAGATTGGGTCTCCCTTCCCTGGAAGTCTGTAAGCAAAACAAATTACTTTCTCAAGTTAGTTATAAAGAGAATTCTTACTTAGAAATAGGTTGTACTAAAATGATTTTTGAGAGCCCTTCCAGCACTGCAATACTTTTTTAAAAAATAATGATCCATAGAAATTGAATGAGGATGATACTCTTTGCTTTCTTGTCTTTGTGTATATAATAAAGATGGGAAGGTCTGAATTAAAAGATATTTTTATTTCTTCATGAAAAGAAGAATCTTGTTAGAAAGACTTGTCCCATGTGAGATTTAGTGCCCCCCCGCCCCCGCCCTGTATTCTTCATTCTCCTTCTTAGATATACCAGATCAGGAAGTAGTTTTGCTTCCATAATAGATAACCATGCCACAGAATTTCAGAAGGACTGAGGGATCATCAATGCCAATTTCCTCATTTTATAGAATAGGAAAATGAAGGCTTGACCAAAGTTGCAACTTATTGACAGGATCAGATCCGTATCTGCTGTAGTATTCTTTCTGCTGTTTTAAGACTGTCTCTTGGTCATTTCATAGATGAAGAAATTGATGATGAGAAAGGTCAAAGGACTTGGCCTAAATCATACAGTAATTGTCTCTATTGTGTTCCCTGTTTTTTTTTTTTTTTTTAAACAGTGTTCTCAGTAAGGAACCCTTTAATGCCTTCTCCTTTTTCACAGTCTGTGATTTAACACTGAGCTTTCTTGTTTCCAGACCCTTCTTCTAAAGCCTTCAAAGCTGCTGAAAAAACAAATAGCAGCCCCATTCATAAGTTAGTCTGGAGACTCCTACACAAAAAATTCTCCTGCCAGCCTCTTTTTCTAACGACCTTAAATAGCCTTACTGGTCAATACTTGTTGATTCCAAAATCAATACAGACTCAATTACTCAGTTGAGTCTATGATCTTAATTTACAATCCCCTATCACTGTAGAAATCAAATATCAGGCATCAATATCTGCTCGTATTATATGACTTTTGTCCAAGATTTCCTAAAACTTTTTCCAAGGGGGACCATCCAACATGATGAATGACTTCTTCTTTTTCTTCTAACATTGTAAAGTTTCCAATGTGACACTATGATTGTCTATTTTTCGTCCTTTGACTATTTAATTCCTTGGTGTCTCCTTTTGCTCTTATTATTTGGTGTTTTTCATTATTTTTGTTGTTGTTTGTAGCTTTCTAACAGACAATATTTGTTTCTGTGTTCCCTTATGAATAATACTTATTTTTAGTTGTTCAAGAGGAAGTGGTATTCCATGTCCCACAGACATAGCAAAATTGGAAAATGTTAGTATTGAAATCTGGATAATAAGTATTCTTCATACACTTGTTATTTCCTATATAGATGGATAGACCAAACTCCTTTAAGTGATTATAGATTTTTTCTATGAGACTTTGTAATATCTTGGGGCTTTATGTAATCAGTAGAATGTCATCGGGTAACTGAAGCATATGGATGGAGAATCTCACCATCCAGAGGCATCCCTCTTTGACTTGGACTCAGAGCTGGATCTCCTTAATCACAGTGGTGACTTGGGGGGAGCATCCAACTCCTTGTTTTATATCTCCATTAATTAGCAAAGCATCATTGCATGGGATTATTTCTATCCTGATAATTTCTAAGGAATCTTTATCTATGAATGGGACACACCTTTTTTATAAAAGAACATATAAATGGTACTTTGTTCTGCTAGATCAAATGCCTTTTTTAATCAGACAGTAAGCACATTGAAGTCTGTACATCTTTAAGTTGGTTGTGAAATGGGAAAGATGTGGAACATTGTTTGTTGAATATTAATTGAAGGCTTGCTTATTCCTTACTAGTTCCCTCATTGAGGAGGCTCTCAATCTGTGCTGATAAAGATTTTATATAGATGGAAGAGTAGGCATATTGCTAGTTAATTTATTGGTATTCCATCAGTTACTTTTTGTCAGTATTAATAATGTATGAATTTCTTTGTCTCCTTATATATCTTATATATGAGTTCTCTAGGTTCTTAGGATTATATCATCTTTAGGGTGGATTTCCATTACATATAATTGATTTTATCTTATTGCTTTTCCCATCTTTGTTCTTTTTAGTTCCATTTATCTCTCCTTTTTGAGCACATTTGGGCACTATGATATTAAGACTTTGTGTGTGTGTGTGTGTGTGTGTGTGTATTTTCATACTGTCTTTGATAAAATAATTTGTTAAAATACATGAGGTTTTTTGTACATCTTTGCTATTTTTCTCCTATTTGTAATCTTACATTTTTATCCTTAAAATACAGTTTTGGAATCATCAGACTATTTATTGGGAAGGTAGTCTTTGCCCATTCCCATGTACTCTGATGTTTCAAAGCAGTTTCAAAGTGTGGGGTACATATTGAGGTGATCCCAGAGAGTGCATAATGTTTCTGAGGACTGGAAGAAGGCTTGCATCTCATCCTCCCTGTAATAGCCACTAACAGGAGATTGTTTCCGTCATAGCTTCATACTATTCATCTGTTACTTTCCCCTATTGTGTCCTCTTCCATTTCAATTTTTCAAGCTCCCAAACTTTCCTTCTGCATCAGTTATCAGTCCTTGAGAAGATACCTACAACATAGATAGTAGCAGAAGCTGTGCATTTGCAATTGGGAAAATCCTGTCTCTCCTTCAGGATACCTATGCCCTATTATCCAGGTCACCTAGTGGCAGTTCATCCCTTTTACTTCCCATGATGCAGAATGAGTCACATAGGATAAATAGGCATAGATAGGGTTGTGATCTGCAATACCAAATTTTCCCTCTAAATCCATGTTTCTTCCAGATTTCTTTACCATTTAATGCCCAAGACACTACCATCTTTTTAGTCACTCAGATTTACAAATTTGACATCCTTATCCCAGATTTGTCACTTTTCTCATGTTTCTTATCAATTGCCAAATTATTATTATTTTTGTTTCCACAGCATCTCTTGTATTTCTCTTCCCACATGGCCATTGGTTTAGTTAAGTCTCCTTATTGCTTTCCTTACCTTATTTTTCTTCTCCCTCTAATCCAATTTTTAGATAGCTGCCAAATGATTTTCTTAATTCACAGACATGATCATGTCATTGTCTTAGTAATGGCTCCCTTTTGATTCTAGGAAGACACCTAGGAAGAAACTTTTTTGGCATTATGTGTGCTTTATAACCTTTCCAGCCTTATCATGTCTATCCTATCCCGTTCTGTCCTCTACAAATTGGTCTTTCTGTTCTTCACACATGACACACCATCTGTGCTTCTGTACTAGATTTTCTTCACTCCTGTTTACTGACTCCTCATCTCTGTCCCTTAGAATATCTAGTTTCCTTCATGCCATACCTTGGTACCACCTTTTACAAGAAGCGTTTCCTGATTTCCCTCAGCTCCTAGTGCCCTCCCTCCCCAACATGACTTGTATTATTTTTATATAATCTTTATGTACTTCTGTACATGTCTCCTCTGGAAGAAGAATATGAGCTGCTTGAAGAGAGGAACTGTTTCATTTTAGTTATGTAATTCTGTGTGTAGTGCAGGGTCTAACACCTACTAAGTGCTTAATAAATATTTAGTCTTGATCTTTGGATTAGTGGAGGTCACATAAATAGCACTAGGATCACAGATCCATTTGAGTACTTGAGAGATTTACATGTTTAATTCTGGCATCTTCAAATTTAACTGAAACATCTGAATGAAGTAAGTCCCAGGAAAAAAGAAGATTTGCATTCAAAAAAAGACATGAGAAGAGATATATTGTAATATCCTGTAAGAAACATTTATAGAATTCTAGACTGAAGTATTGGAAAAAATTGTAAATACTTTATAGGAAAGTAGATTTTTGGCAGGTACCACCAAAATAAACAAAAACCCTTCCAGAAACCCTTATTCTCAAATTATGTGTGCCATTTTTTCCTTAGAGGGTTCAGTAGTTAGTTATTTTTTGACAAAGTGCTTAAAAAAGCTACTAAACTTAAAAGATGCTATATATTTTATTTTAATAAAAAGACAATTATCTTCTGTT
Source organism: Myrmecobius fasciatus (assembly GCA_023553655.1). Classification (NCBI taxonomy): domain Eukaryota; kingdom Metazoa; phylum Chordata; class Mammalia; order Dasyuromorphia; family Myrmecobiidae; genus Myrmecobius; species Myrmecobius fasciatus. Next base: position 82,054 of record JAJPUD010006800.1, read on the forward strand.
GAACTTTTTTTGTGATAACATATCGTCAGTAGTGTAATACCTAGCAGATAATACTTATTTTTTCCCTTCAAGATAAAGATGACTTCATTTTAAAAATTTGTCACTTCCACTCCTTCTCTCCCCAACTATTCTTTATAACAAAGAATAAAAAAAAGTTAGAGGAGGAAAAACCTCAACATAACATCACCATTAGCAGTTAAAATTCCATAGTATATATAATATTCCATATCCATAGATCCCTTCCTCTCCAAGGAAAGAAGAGAAGTATACCCTTTTTTTAATGTCTTTTCTGTTTTTATCTTGCTCATGCTATTTACGTTTACTGGCTTAGTTGTGAATATTGCTTTCCAGGTTCTATTTACTTCGCTTTGAGTTATTTCATGTAACTCTTCCTATCTTCTTTATACTTTATATGTTCCATTTTTTGTGTGTGTCCTAGTGATAGACCATACCACAAATTCTTGGGTCTTTTCTCACTGGTAGACATCTCCTTTGTTTCCAGTTTTGTTTTGTTTTTTTGATACTATAAACCTGCTATTATAAAGATTTTGGTGGGTTGTTTTATTTTCCTCCTCATACAATGCCAAATATTTATGTAGCACTTTATGATTTGTAAAGTGCTTTACACATATTGATCCCTAAATCTACCTTATAGAATAGATGCTATTATCCCCATTTCACTAAGATTGAGAGATATTAAGTAGCAGTGCAATAATAATGGATCAAATGCCAGACTTAAAGTAGAAAGATTTGGATTAAAATCCTGCCTCAGACACTTTCTAAATATATAAAAAAATTTCCTCATATATAAAAGAGGGAGATTACATTCTATGGCCTCTAAAATCTTTTCCAATTCTTTTTTCCCCCTTTCCACCTCTTTTTTCCCCCTTTCCACCTTGTCAACCTATGATCATGTGATCCTATGATTTGCCCATGTTCACACAGCCAGTAAAGAGTTTGAGGAAGTATTAATATTCAGGCTTTCTTATTCCTGAGAATAGCACTCTAGTTGAGTTATATGTTTAAGATTTCTGGATCAAAGAGTATAGAAATTCTAATCACTTCCTTAATATAATTCTAAATTGCTTTCCAGAATAGATGAACAAATTCATAGTTTCACCAGAAGTGAATTAGTGTGCCTAAATTTCTATGACCCCTTTATTCTGTCATTTGTCATGTTGACCACTTTTAGTAGACATGATAGGAATTCACAAGAGTTGTTTTTATTTGTTTTTTTCTTTTTAGCAATTTGGAATAATTTTTGAAATGGTTGTTAAGAGAAAGGTATTTCTTGTTCTGTTGACAACTATTTATTCATATTTGTTGACAATTTATCCGATGTGCAATAACTTTTTGGTGTTATATTCCTGTATTAGTTCCTTATATAGATATCCAATGTGATTATCAAATGAAGATATTTTAACAATAAATGAAAATAACAAATGGTTACTTTGGAGAGAGCACCTTGATGTTTGGAAAATTTCCATTATTATATGATATTATTGCTGAAAGTGTTGGAAGTGTGTTGTGAAAAATTCTCATATTTTCATATTTGAAAAGGTTAAATGCAGAATCATTTTTTTTTTTTAAAATAAATCTTATAAATGAGTGCTTTCAGTGACTAAGCCCTTTGTATAAAAATGGAACACTTTCACAATGGTTTGGCAAAAAATAATATTGTTTTTAGGGACTATATTAAGTTTTAGCTGAATTTCTACAATAATCAAAACTGCATACTTTGTGAATAGGTTTGAAAAATGAGTATCATATTTTAGTAAGTACTTTTGCAATGCATTTCTTCCAATTGATGCTATGTGTCATTAAGAGGTTTCTTTTTCTTTAATCAATACTCAAGCATTTATGAAAAGATTTCTACATCATGAATAGAAACAAAGTGAAATTAGAACCGTGTGCAACTTCCATCCTTTGCTTCTAGTGTTGCCCCATGGGGCCAAACAGCAAGTCTTCCAGGAGACCCTTTTCCAAGTGACAGCAACCCTTAGAAGATTTCAAGTCAGTAGAGGTAAGGTCAGTAGCAGATTGACAACATTCCAGAGTTGATTTTTCTAAATAAAGATTTCCTTGCAAAAATGATAATCAGTTTGTTGAGGCAGTTTTTGCTACTCAGTGTAGTTTTGATACCATTTATTTTTGTCTTAAAATTTTATAATTGGAAAGTACATTAAAATTCATCTAGTCCAACCCAAATAGGAGAACAGATTTACTCCCACATCACAAGATTGTCTGATTGAGTAATTGGAGAACCAGAATTAGTTAATATAATCTATGTAATCAATTATTGGTGATACAAAAAAAGAGGCAAAAGACAGTCCCTTCCCTCAGTGAGCATATATTATATTCTCTCTGTTAGGAATAAGTTTTCTGTGAATGATTTTTGTATTTTTTTTTGCCTTGCTATTTGTACATTTAAAAATAACAAATATCTGATGTTTTTATGTTGAAGAACACCTTTTTGTGGACATTTGAAAGTTTGCTTTGGGGACTGGATGTGCCTTGTGGTGCTTCAGAGCAGACAGAAACAAATAAATATGGGCATAAATAAGGAAAATAAAATTTGGAGCTTCTGTTTGGGACACCTGTTCTGGATTGTGTGTTTTGGAGTGGAATAAATGCTAAACCAATGAAGTAAAATGAGGACTTCCATGAAAACTTTCAGAGCTAACTAGTTAGGGTTTGGAAAATTCATCTTCTTAAATATGGATATGTTCATAATCATTGGGCACTGGCAAGTTAAAAATAATCATTTGTGAATGGGAGTGAGTTAGTCTTCTGTTTGCTTGGTTCTTGGAGAGCCCTGCCATTGTGGTCATATAATAATACCTACTACATCATTGCTAGCATAGTATTTTATAGTCTAAAAAGTTCTTTCCTTACCTAACCAGTCAAGAGGATGGGATAGGTGGTGGTATTTCTACTTTGAAAACAGAAGAAATTAAGTGATACAATTTCACATCGCCAATAAATGCTCAAACTATTACTCTTTTCTAATTATATTTATATGTTGCCTTCTCATAAAAAATAGAACATTTAGTGTTCCCAGGAATTGAGACAGGGAGAGTTGTAGTAAAATAAATGAGTAATTTGGCCCAGTGAATTCAGGCAGCATTCCTACTTTCCTTCAGGTTATGGGGGTACCCCAGGCATGTGCATTCCTGTTTTGTATATAGACTCATCTTGTGCTTTTCAGTTTCTTTCTCTGTTTCATCCTTCTTCCCAGCATCTTCATTCATTGTCTCCTTTATTCCCTTTGTTCTTTCTTGGAGTCTTCTGAGTTGTAGACAGTGGCACTGAGATCACCGGGAAGATGTGGCAGCTAGGATTACCAGACATTAGGATAAGAATATAGTCAGCAGAGGTAGAACAGTTACAAGGTAAGGAATTAGGGAGTTAAAAGAGCATGTTGCTCCATATCAAGAATTTAAGGATGTAAGCCACAAGGGAGGTGGCAACCAAAGATCAAAGATCTGGTCAGTTTAAGGCCTGGATGGTTAGGGTAATGACCATCAAGCAACAAGCATTTATTAAGTCCTGTAAATTAAACATTGTATGGCAGCAGTATACTTGGAATACAAAGACAAAATTGCAAAATAGTGTGAAATTGTGCCCCTGGCAAAAGCTCTGAGCCTAGAATATCTCCTTTGTAGGACACACACCAAACTCATGGTAAGTAAGTGCTGGAGAGCAGATGGTGGTAAGAATAGTCAGGAACCAAAGATAATGGAATTTTGCCCAGTACCTGAATTTTTGTTTTTGTTTTATAACATATATAGAAATTGGGATACCAAGAAGGGAAATTATTTGCTCAAGGTCTCATACCTGGGAGTAAATGGTAGCAGAACTATGGTGCAATTAGGAGTGCCAGGCCTGGTGTCAGGAAGAGTCTGAGTTCAAATCTGGCCTCAGATAATTCCTCACTGGGTGACCCTGCGCAAGCCTCTTAACCCAGTTTGCTTCATTTTTCTTATGTTTAAAGTGAGCTGGAGAAGGAAACGGCAAACCACTATAGTATCTTTGCCCAAATGGGGTCACAAAATGCTGACAATAGCAAAACTAGAATTTTAATATGGGTCCTTTGTTAAATGACACAACCAGGATCATGCAGGTAG
>JAJPUD010006800.1:94663-120929 GCA_023553655.1 Myrmecobius fasciatus
AAAAAAAACAACAGCAACAAAAAAATCCCTTAGCTTAAAAAGGCTAATGTCTCCCATTTCATCTAAGGTCATCTCTGGTCATCTTTATCTATATCTTGCCAATAGACCTAGATAGTTCTGAAGGGGAAATTGAGGCAGGTTAACATGCACAGCCTCCCTCACTTAAATCCAATTCACTTGCATGTTATGGCATCACTTCCGTGATATCATGGTCCTCTTTGAGAATGAAGGATAAACAACAACGAATATATAGACATGTTGGGATTGAATTGAAGGAGGAGAATTTATACAAACAAGAAAAGGAAGCAGAGGAATAAAAGAAAACTTTTGCAAAAAAGAGAGAATTAGCAGTATTATAGATTTTGAACTGGAAGGTCTGGATTCATAGAGATAGGGCATTTAATACCTGTAAAGAAGTCATTTCCATGGGCTTCTTTGTATCTAGACTGAAAGGAACTTCAATGGCTATCTAGTCAAACCTGTTCATTTTACAGATGAGACTGAAACGGATTACAGTTAATGGATATGGCCAGAGTCACATCTTCTAATAGGAAGAAATGAAATTTAAGTTCAGGTTTCTTCATATATAAAATTTGAGATTGGAGGAACTAATCTTTTCAATTGCTTTTCATTTTGAAATTCTGTTCTGTAAAGTCCATTTTAGTAAATTGCAAGTTTAACATGGGATTTCATCCTTCTCGTATCAATTTAGTTTTATTTTGCATTCCCTTTTCCTTTGGGTCATTTAGTTGTCTGACTCTTGACCCCATTTGAGGTTTTCTTGGCAAAGAGACTGAAATCATTTTGCTATTTCCTTCTCCAGCCCAAGATCTCACAGCTGGTAAATTGTCTGAGGCTGGATTTGAACTCAGGAATTTGAACCTTTGTGACTCCAGGCCTGATTCTTTATCTATTGAGCCACCTAGCTGTCTTTTAGGAACCATGGTGATTATTATAATGTAACTTTTCATTTCTTGGATAAGGAAACTGAAGCTTAGAAGGTCACGTGACTATAGTTTTGAATGGATGTTCCTTGAGGTTTCTTCTGGCTTATTGTGGACAAGATATAGAAATGTAGGCTAAATGAGAGCATAATTATTAAGATTTAATTCTTGTTAAATGACTTTATTCCAATTAATGTGTTTATAAGATCCTGGAAGCAAGTTTATAGAGGCATATCTCAGGACTCTTTCTCATCTCTTTTGAGTCCAAACTTGGTCATTATAATTGTACAACATTGAGTTTTAATTTTGTTGTACTTTCCACTATTGTAATAATAGTATATGCTGCTTTCTTAGTCCTGCTTAGTTTGTATAATTTCCCCAATGCCTCCATGTTTTATTTGTCATTATTTATGACACAGTAATATTCCATTACATTCCTGTACTACAATTTTGACTGTTCCTTAGTAAACTGGCTTCTATTTTTCTCCAAGTTTTTGCTACTTCAAAAAATGTTGCTATAAATACTTTTATTTGCTAATTTATTACTTTATTTAATACTAAATTTAAATAGAAAAATATTTTTAAAATATTCTTACCATTTTAATTTTTATTATTTTTCTATTTAAATTTAGTTTTATTTTCAGTTCTGAATTCTTTTCCTCCACCTATTGTGAAGGCAAGAAAAACAAAGCCCATTATAGTTATATAGTTATATGAAATGGTTCCTGAATTAGCCATATTAAAAAAAATAATGAAATAAAATATGCTTCAATCTGTACTCTGATTCATTTTTCTATCTGTAAATAAATAGCTTGTTTCATCACAAGCACTTTGGTCATTGTGTAGCTCAGAGTTCCTTAAATCTTTCAAAGCTGATTATCTTTATAATATTATTGTCTTTGTATAAACTTGTCCTGGTTCTATTCACTTTGTATCAGTTCATATAGGTCTTCCTACCTTTTCCTGAAATCACCCCCTTGATGAATACATTTTTATAATATATCACTATATGAATTATTTCACATCTGTAGATTTCCCACCTCTACAAAGGACTGGAAAGGAAGAGATCTCATATGTTTTTGTGACCAAACTTATTCTTTATAAAAGAGTAGGTTTTCTATAAAAGTTTAAATCCAATCTGATAGAAAGATGCCATGCTCATGACATTTTTAGCTTGAGAAGGATGGCTTAATTTAGTGGGTGGCATAGTTGAGTTTTTAAAAATGAACTGGGTAGTAGAGATATGGCTTAATAGTAATTCCTATGAAAATGACAGAAAAAAAAAAGAAAATGACTTAGGAATTTTATTGAGCCCGTAGAATCAAGAATATGTTGGAGTTGTTCTACATGCATATTCATATAAAATACTTCATTCAAAGTCTTTTTTTTAACTGCTTTACTCATTCTAGGATTAATTCTTATTCATTTACTTATTTATTGATTTATTTTGCTAAATGCCCCTACTTTGAAACAAGATAGCATAATAAAGATTTGGAGGTTATAAACAGAGTCAGATTAAGAGCTGGGTGCAATTTTAGTGTTTGGTAAATCAAGTTGTTCTGAATTAAGAACAGGGTTGGGATGGAAAGCAAATATATGAATTCAGTAATTACTATGTTTGCCCAGAGTGAAGTTTCACTTCTTGGGCCATGAATTATCTTTAAATAGGAGCTCAGTTTAAGTAATAGTTTGGATATTTCATGTGTATTTTATTTCTCTTACCCCTAACCCCACCCCAATAATGTTGCTGAAAATGGATTCCAGTGGACATTGGTTCCTTTGGTCTTCCCAGAATATGAAAAGATTGTGGTTTGCTTTGGGAAAAGCACAGATTGACTCTGGAGAATTTTCCAATGCCCAAATTATCCAAAAATGACTTAATTTTTTTTTTTTTTAGAAAGCACAATATTTTTTTTAAACAAAGACTTCAAAATGCAGACTCTGGTTTCCTTCTATATAAAGGTGGGGGTTAGATCAGAGTTCCTTTTCCTAATTTAAATCCTAAGAGTTATTTCTCTTCATCTGCTCACTGGATTTTCTTACTTGACAGTCTTTCTATTATCTTAGTCTTCATATATCTAAAATAAAGCTTATCATTACTTCTTAAGATCTACTTCCCTCTGTTCCACTCTGCCCTTAATGCTTACCATTCTTGTGTTTCTGAGGTTGGATGCTTTTTAGTGATGTTTTTACTTATGTTGCTGCATTTTGGTTCTGTTTAATTTTCTCTGTATCAGTACTTATACATCTTCATATCCTTCTTTGGTTTCCTAATTTTTGTCATTTTGAAGATAGGCCCCTTTTTTGAGTCAAGACTGTTTCATTCTCTATTTCCGGTCACATGAAAAGGTGCTCCAAGTCACTATTGATCAGAGAAATGCAAATTAAGACAACTCTGAGATACTACTACACACCTGTCAGATTGGCTAAAATGACAGGAAATGATAATGATAGCTGTTGGAGGGGATGTGGGAAAACTGGGACACTGATACATTGTTGGTGGAACTGTGAACGGATCCAACCATTCTGGAGAGCAATTTGGAGCTATGCTCAAAGAGTTATCAAACAGTGCATACCCTTTGACCCAGCAGTGTTTCTACTGGGCCTATATCCAAAAGAGATTTTTAAGGAGGGAAAGGGCCCCACATGTGCAAAAATGTTTGTGGCAGCCCTTTTTGTAGTGGCAAGAAACTGGAAATTGAAAAGATGCCCATCAATTGGAGAATGGCTGAATAAATTATGGTATATGAATGTTATGGAATATTATTGTTCTGTAAGAAATGACCAACAAGAGGATTTCAGAGAGGATTGGAGAGACTTGCATGAACTGATGCTGAGTGAAATCAGCAGAACCAGGAGAACATTATACACAGCAACAAGACTATACGATGATCAATTTTGATGGACATGGTTCTCTTCAACAATGATGTGATTCAAACCAGTTGTGCTGCGATGAAGATAGTCATATACATCCAGAGAGAGGCCTGTGGGAACTGAGAGTGAACCACAACACAGCATTTTAACGCTTTCTGTGAATATTTCCATGCATTCTGTTTTCCTTCTTAGGTTGTCTTTTTTCTCCTTCTCTTTCTAGATCTGATGTTTCTTGTGCAGTAAGATAACTGTATAGATATGTATACATGTATTGTACTTGTCATATAATTTATCCTATCTAGCATGTATTAGATTACCTGTCATCTAGGGGTGGGGGGCGGGGGGAGGGAAAGGAAAAGCTTGGGGAAAAAAAGTTTTCTAGCAAAGGTCAATGTTGAAAGGTCACTCATATGTTTTGCAAATAAAAAGCTTTATTATTAAAAAAAAATAAAAAAAAAAAAAAAGACTGTTTCATTCTTTGTACTTCCTTCCAAGTGTCTAGCACAGTGTTTGATATCTAGTAGATGCTTAATAATTCCTGTCAGTTGATCTTATATGATTGTATTGTATTCCATTCTGTTGGAACACAGTTTATTTAGCTATTACCCAGGTGATAGATAACTATTTTGTTTCTAGATTTCTTTTGAGCTGGAGTAAGGAATACCATAACCACTTTTAATCCAGGGTATTTTTAATTTTTTTTTTCCGCAAAGGTATATATACACTTTGTATCTAGTATTTTGCTACTACAAGAAGGCTTGCAAAGCACATTCACAATTTCATAGATTTGCTTCAAATTGTCAGAAGTCAAATTTGAACAAAGATTTCTTTGACTCCAGAACTGGTAATCTTATCTTTTCAAACTGACTAGGATATTCTCATCTTCATCTTAACAGATGAAGAAAAAAAGAAATTGTTACTTGCCCAAGGTGACTTAAAACATAGAACTTCTCTTAGTCATGTACTCTTTCTTTTTAATTCTATTTTGAATATTAAAAAAAGAAAACCATAAACATTTTAGTATAGAAAAAACAGCATGTAAATGAACTGTGAACTTTTGCTACATATACTTTAAATATCTATTTATATATAATTTAGTAAGAATAACTTGAATTCCTGATCTATGTCTCCTTTCAAAAGTTCCTTCTGCTCTTCCTATTTTCTTAATGTTTCATTGTTGTAATTACTTTATAAAATGATCAGACCAAGTCAGATCACAACTTCACCACGGCTCAATAACTTGCCTCTTCAATAAATGTTGATTTCCCACCCTCCTGCCCCTTCTTCCTTCTTGTCATTTTTGCCAGTCTGATGAATGCAAGGTAGAACTTCAAGATTGTTTTAATTTTTTAAAATTTCTTATTTATGATTTGGAGCAGTTTTCTATCATTTGGAAAATGCCTATTCATATCCTTTGGTTTTGTAGCAATTTCCTTTATATCTTGGCTATCAAATCATTAAAATAAAAATTTCCTCTAAGGATTTTCCCTGATTAGCTTTGGTTATTACTAGAAGGTAGAATTTATAAGGAAAGCTAATAGTTTGCATTTCATCTTTTGACAACAGTTTATATTCTTTGATAAGTTACTTATTCGAGGAATGACTAATGGCCTTATATATTTATGTTAGTTCTCTATATATCTTGGATATATAGCCCCTCTTTACAGATATTTGATGCAGAGATTCTTCTCTGCCCCCCTCCCCACTTTTGCATTCTTTTTTTCCCCCTTAACAATACGCTAGTAAGTTCAGTTATTTCTTGTGTTACTGCTGGCAGACTTCAAGCTCTGTCATCACCTTCTAAATTTCCACTTCCTAATGGCAGATTTATAGTTACTCTACCCAGCAATGTGCAAAGATGATTTTTAAGAAATTAGAGACCTCTAGGGAGGGTTTCTTTTCTAAATTCTTCATTTTTTACTTCACCTCCACCAAGTTGAGAGCACCTTTATTTTTTCTCAGAGTTGGTTGTTAAACATTTACTAGCACATTGCTATCATTGCTTTAATGTTTAATGACATGCTGATTTTTCATGACATCATTTATATTGCCTTCTTCCTTCCTTTTCTTTTTTCCTTTACCTTTTCTTTATTAGTATACAATCTTTTATGTGTTTATGCCTTATCTTTTTACTTCTTTTTTATAATTCTCTTATCTTCTTACAATGCTTATAAAATGAGTTATTGAATAAGCCAAAATCCAGTTTCTACAAAATTGGACCAGAAATGAATAGGTAGAACCAGTGCTGATTTTTAACTAATAAGTCACCTTCCCCCTACTTCAGCCTTGCATTATATGGGAACATGTCATTTTCATGAAGCAAAAATTGAATAGCAGACAATTCCAAAAGATAACTCTTCATTTGTGAAAACTTAGGGATTTTTATCCATTTCTATTGATTAATTTATATTGGAAGCTTAAGGTCTTCTTTCTTTAAATTCTCCTTCAGATTTCCGTGTCCCTGGTTTTTTATAATGTTTTCATTTTGAGGTTTCCCCTTCCCCTGCCCTCACAGTGTTTGTCTGTGGTAGGATCAGGCACTGGATTAAAATAAAAAAACTCTTAAGTTTAGATTGCTACAATGGCTTTATAGTAGTTTGTTAGAAAGGGAATGTTGTATGTGAAGACTGATCAGGTGTCTCCCTTGGAATTGATTTCTGTATTATAGATCTTTCCTTTTCTAGCCTCTTTATCTTAGTGTCATCTTATCAAAGAGAATTATTGTTTCCTAGATGTACACCTTGAGAAGACAAGTGAGTAGGCCATCATCCACTATTAGAAGTAAACTTAATAACTGAATGGTCAGAATTAATAGTTCTGTGTCTTGGTTGACCATTTTGACTCTTCTGTTGCTATAGGTTCTCCCCCTTTTCCTGAATGTTGACTATTTTGCAAATTCCTGGTTTTGTTCAGGTGTATGTATAAGAGATAGTGGGAGGAAGGAGGGTAAGAGGAATAAATGAACAAATTGTTCCATCTGCATATCCCAATGTTAATAGAAAAAATAACAGTCATATTTTGTACCTAAGACAATATAGTAGACTTGCAGTCAAAGGTATTGATGATCATAGAGTTAAGAGATCTATCTTAAGTCCCATAGCTGTTAAAGTGAATGTGAGAATCTGAGCCTTAGTTTACCCACAAAATGGGATGATAATACCTGTTTTTAAGAGATCAACATTATATAAGTTTTCATAGATTAAGTTGTAGTGGATTGAATGCTGGCTTTAGTTATAAAGATTGAGGTTCTAGCAAGTTGTATGACCATGGGCAAAATGACTTTTCAGAGTCAGAATTCTATCTTTTGTAAAATGGTGATAATATCTGTAGTGCTTACCTCACAGGGTTGTTGTGAGGCCCAGATGAGATAATATATGTCAACTTATTTATAAAACTGTCAAGTATTGTTTTTACCTGCCTCATCCATTTCATGATTTTTAATAGAATTCTGATAGAAATGGTCCTGGAGAAAGTCATTAACCTATTATCCTTTAATTTCTAATGTATTAACAGACAATTGCATAAAATAATTATTTTTTAGATAGTAAAAATATGATATGCAGGTTGTCTTTTCCATAGGCTCACTGAAAAGCATCTTCAAGACGGACACTTCCAGTGGCTGACAGCATGATCACGGGGATGTTAGTTCGTGAAAGATAGTGAGCTTCTGATGTTTAATATATCCACCAGGAGCTCGTTGTCTTTCATAAATTAATAGACGAAAAGTCCCCGTACTACAGTAGAGACCTCAAATATCCTGATGGGACCTGGACTACTGTCATAGACCACACTGTTTTGCCCACAATCGCCAGAAAATAACAATGAGCTATGTAAATTTAAGAACAATGTATATATTATATGTTACCATATAAAAAACACATAGTCTTCAGGCTATGTGGAATTTTGAAAAACTTTTAAAGTATAAAATTCTAGAGAAAAAAATTAGAATCATGTATAGGTAGGAAAATAGTTATCCTATATTATTATTATTATTATTACTGTTAACTTGTTCTCTTCTTTTTAAAGTGGAATTCAGATAGAATTGGTCATAGTATGTTATTTTCTAATATATGCATATATTTTTCTCATATTTATTTATTGCTTTGTGGGCTATTGTGAAAGTGAACAAGATGATTGCTTTTTGCATTTGACTAAGATTGTTAGGCCTACTTCATGTTTGAGTTATTTAATTTGTTTTCACATTTGATCTAATCTGTGTTTAATAATGGAAGTTATTTCTTATGATTGTCCTGTATGAATTTGTATGCAATAGGCTATTTTCTAATCTTGAGCTGAAGATGTCATTGACAAACAACAGCAACAGCAACAACAACAAGCATATAAAGTTCTTGCCCACAGCCATTGAGATCTTTTTTTCCATTTTCATGAACCTGAGTATTCCTGTCTTGTCAGCTTCATAAGCCTTGGTGGGTTTTCTGCTATAAGTGATCACCACTTTTGGTACCCAAGCATCTCAAACAGGTGGGGTATGGGTATTTCTGGTATGTTCCCATGTATCTGGTACCAGAACATGAAGGGATGCTCCTCCCTCTGCTGTTCTCTCTGCCAAGATGATTATTACCATAGGGTCAAATAGGGCCTATCTAAAGGGTTGGGCGTGGTCATCCCAGTGGTGGCTGGATTGCTATTCTGAATGGCAGTCTTTTGCTAGAATCCCATTGATCAGTATCTAAAGGTTTCTTCCAGCCATCCCACAGTCAGCTTAGCAGTCCCAACTTCTATTTTCCTACCACATGAATGATGGGTTTAACTTTTAAGGAATTATTGATTTATAATTAAATTTATTTATTTATTATTATAAATTTATTACCAGCTTTAATTGGTTATTGTTATTATTGTTGTTGCTGTTGTTATTGTTACAACTATTTTTATGTTCACAAAAATTCTTCTTTAACATTTTCGTGTCCTTTGGAGGTAATTTAGGATCCTGTAACACTAAACCAGTGGAATGTAAACCTCTGGCAAGTTCTAATCTGGAAAGTCTTTGAACATGGTCCTAACAACAGGCTGTGCATACTCTCTGAGGAATCACCTATGCACACACAAACCCCAAAATTTTTTCTAGTTGTTGCTTTAATAACCTAAGTGACATAATTATAGACTGTTAAATCCTGTTGAGTTTATGATGTCCCCAGTTGCTCATTAGTTACTCACAAACTAGAGAAGCTTGAAGGTCAGAGAATCTGTATCTCTAAGAGTGAGGGTAATTTAAGATCTAGTCCAAGCCCATCCAGAAATGAGAGAGCATTATAGATGGGACTATTTCAAGTAAGGATTGGATAAAGTGACTTTTTGAACTCTATGATTCTGATCATCACCAAGCATTAATAGAGCTTTTTCTGTACATATCATTATACTAGATGTTGGGAACATAAAGTTGTACTTAAGATATAATCTGGATTTTTAATCCCCAAAGTAAAGGTCACATGTGCTATTCAAAGTAACATAAGCAAGTACTAAATAAAAGGTAGGGAAAGCTTTACTAGGAACTCTGAAAGGAAAGAAAAAGAAAGAAAAATAGAAAAAAAAAGAGAGTGAGAAGAGGGAGAGGAGAATATGAGAGTGAGAATTAGTTTACTATTATAGTCTGGAGTATAAGTAAAATGATTGAATTGGAGTAGGTGATTGCCAGATTCCCTGCTGGTTCTAAAGCAGATAGTCTGAAAAGTAGGAATTGACCTATGTCTTGAAGGGCAAAATTTAAATAAATTGGCAACCCAGGAAGATATGGAACAATCTGAGTCAAAGCGGGTGTATGTTTGTACTGTGTATTCAGAGAATTTTAAAGAAGCTAGATTGGTAACAGTAGGGATTTTGGTTATAGGAAATTGTTGGTCAAATAGGTAATATAACAACATCTTTTAGAAACTTTTGAATTTTAAACTGAGAAATTTGAATTTGTCTTGCAGATGTTGGGGTGGAATTAAATATGTTTTGTTTTTGATATGAAAATCTTTCTGCTTTATTTCCTGATCTCAAAAATGGAGTGATAATATTTGACCCTGTTTGGATCATTGTCATGATCGTCTGGTAGAAAGACCTAGTAGATGTGAATTCAGAAAAGTTGCTTAAAAATATCAGCTCTGTTTATTAGCTCTGTGCCTTTGGACACCTCTCTTCCCTTCCCTGGTCTTCAGTTTCCTCACCTGTCAAAAATGAAAGAGTGGCATTTGATCATCATTAAGATACCCTCTAGCTATAAATCATCTGAGCAAAGGGTATAATAAAAAGAGAGCTAGATATAAAGTTCAAAGATCTCCTCTGACCCATTACCTCTCTGACATTGGCCAAAAAATTCACTTAAACTCTCTGGATCTCAGCTTCCTCATCTGTAAAATGAGAGAGCTGGAGTAGGGTGAGAGATCTTGCCAGCTGTAAGTCTATACTATTATGATCTTTTGGGGGACATGCAGACTTATGATTTCTTGGGTATTCAGCATGGAAAATCCTAACACTGATGCAGGTGGGCAATACATCCCAAATTGATAATCCAAGAGAATTACCTAAAGTCACAGAGGTTAAAGTTCCTTTCCCAAAGTTACATGTCAGAAGCAAGACTTCATTCAAGCTATATTTGACTCCAAGGCTGAATATTCAGTATGCTTTAATGGGTGAAAATAAATCTTCAGAATTCAGAGAGGTAGTTCTGGTGTAAATATGCATTATTTTGTCAATTTTTCAGCTCCAAAAATATAATGATAATCATGTTAACAGTTCCTATTTGCCAATAAAGAACACATGCTTTCTAACCTCATTTTGGGAGTATAATTAAAGGTTTTTTATTTATTATTTATATTATTAGATAATTTATTCCCTTACGGAAAAAAAATGTGTCTTGAAGAAGTCAGTGTCCATGTGAAAATGTTGTTCTGTCATTTGTATTATTGACACCTTGTTTGGCTGATGTTCAGATTCTGACAGATGGCTGAAGTGACACCTTCTACCAAAATGGAAATCCTTGGGGAAAGAGCTACTGACATAGGCAATCTGGGGTGTGCTCTTAAAATTAGCTCTTGGTACCAAAAATGAGACTAAAAAAAGTTTTAAATGCCATTTAGAATTTATTTCCTGATTTTTATTTTTTATTTTTGGATACTAAAATGATATATGAAGTGTGACTCATTACTATTCTTGGATGGAGTCCTAGAACAGTAGCATAGGAAAGAACCTTTAAATATGCTTGTGAATGATATTAGCACTACTTATCCCACAGGGTTGTTAGGGGCAAAGAAGTATCATGCAAACCATTATAGCATTATTAATATAGGGGATTCCTATTATTAGCTAATCTGAGACTTTTACTTTGCAGTTTAAAAAAAAGCTGCTGATAATAAAGGGCATCAAGTGGCTCAAGATCACACAACTAATTTATAACAGAAGCAAGGCTGTGATAATCCAGGTTTTCTTACTGCAGCTCAATCATTCTTTTCATTATTCTATGTTTGTGAAACTGCCTATTGCCCCAGTGGAAATACAACTGACAGTGAGCTTTATCATAGATTCACAGGGCATAAAAAGACCCTGGGAAGTGAAGTGCCTCTCCCTCAGGCAATATTATATCTAATTATCATTCTTCCATGCATTCTGTGATATAGCTACACTAAACTTCTTACTATTTACCACAATCTTTCATCTCCCAATTCTTTACTTTTAAACTGACTATCCTCCATCCATGGAATGCTCTCTTCATCTTTACCTCCATCTCCTGGAATTCTTGATTTCCCTCAAAATTCCAGTCAAAGATCACTTTCCACATGAGGCCTTCCTCTCTACTCCCTTGGCTGCCAATGACATCAACTTCATGGTTTTTGGAGTGTCTTTTTTGCAGCAGTGTTACCTTATGCTTAAGCTCTGTTTTGTATTCAGCCTCTTAATCACCACACAATTGGGGTGTGCTCAAAGAAGTCTCTGTTCTGGGCCCTCTTCTATTCTAGCCTCCAGAACTTTGGACAGTGCCTATAATTTAGATGAAATCTAACAACTGCTTGTTGGTGGATTGCTTCTGGGGATTTAACTCCCACCTTTATGCAAATGATTCCCAAATTTACATATCTATCCTTAGTTTATCTTCTGATTTCAGTTTACATATATCTACATACCTATCAGATAGCTCAAATTGAATGTCTTATAGGCTTCTCAAACTGAACATTTCCAAAACTGAACTCATTACTTACCCCTTCAAACCAGCCTTCTTCTGATATAAAGATATGAATTTACTAATCTTAACTGAGCAAAAATCTTTATTTTGAAGATGTAGCATATGACCTCAGAAATTCAAAAGTCTAAGCTGAAAAGGTCACCCTGGTTCTAATTGCTTTTTGGAGGCCTTGGGTGTAAATAAAGAAATAAATAATTCAAAGATTAGATTCCTGTCCCTTCTCTGCTATTCCTTTGCTTTGATGGTAGCCTGTATATTTCTTACTAGCAATAAATTGTCTTAATAACAGCTTTTCTCTTTGTGATGTGTAAGGGCATTTGTATATAATATTGTCATATTATATACATATATATTATTTCATATGTTATATATACATAATACATGTATTATGTTTATCATATGTAACATATATATAAACACCTCTTTGAGGTGACAGGTCTAAGTCTGAAATCTGGCTTGGTTCTCCCTCCCCTTCCTCCTGTCTTAGTCTGTCCCTCTGTCTCTGTCATGGAAATAAAGCTAGTACTTGTTCCTGGACATCATTTGCTTTGTTAGAGGAATTATTTTATTTTCCTTAACAGATATATCTTTCTGCCCTCTATGGTCCAACTAAACTGACCGTCTTACAATTACACATTGTAATAAAACCTTTTATCCTTCATATTTATATGTGTGCACTGTTATTCATTCTAACTTACTTCTACCACTTAAATCCCTGAATTCCTTCAATTTGCTTTAATGCTAACTTCTAAATGAGGCCTTTTTTGTTCTCTTCTAATTCCCTCCTCCCATTTGATAGCATTTCTCCATAATTTTACCATATAATGATTTATATAATTTATATACTCTCTTTTATAAAAGGCAAGACCCAGAGTACGGACTATTTCATTTTTGTTTTTGGATCACTAGTTCCTAACTCAGTGCCTTGCCCATAATTGGCATTTAATAAAGGTTTAATGATTGATTAATTTTTATGTAATGCATACTTATATATATTTACATGTTTTCTTCCTTTACAGTGTAATATTCTTGAGGACAAGGGCTATTAGTTTTTTTGTTTTTAATTTTTGTGTCCATAGCATCTAGCATAGAGCCTGAGATATATTAGGCACTTGCGTTGTTCTCAAAGAAGACCATGACTTCAGGGAGGTGATGTCATGACATGCCAGTAAACTGGATTTGAGTGAGAGAAGGCTGTTCCCCTCCAGAGTCATCTGGATCCAGTGACAAGATATAGATCAAGATAACTGGAAATGGCCCTGGATGAAATGCGGGAATTAGGCACTTAAATGTCTGTTGATTCATTGGTCTAAAGTTGATTGCTGTCACTTTCATTTTTCAATAAAATTTTACTTTGTTTCACATATATAATCATTTTGTCTATATCTCTTCTTTTTAACTAATTCTTTCATTGGATTATATTTATTTTAAGTACTAGTTTTCTTTTCCACTGGACCTTGAGCTCCTTGAGTACAGAGCCTTTGCTTTTTTGAAGCTGAATAACGGACATCAGGTTGAACACAAAGTAAGCACTTGGATGTTCAACCCATGCCTAACACTGCCAAATGACAGAGTTAAGAATCAGGGAAATGCAATAGATGTTCACTGAGATCCTTTGATGTGTAAAGTAAAGCAGTCCTGAACTGTTCACACATACTTCACTGGGAAGATGTGAAAAGGTTTTTCATTATTCTTTCTAGTTCTATAAAGTAATCCTTTGATAATTTAGTATCTCACTGAACAAATAAATTAGTTATTAGCATTGCCATTTTTATTATCTTGGCTTGGCCTATTGATAAGAAATTAGTATTTCTGTAGTCATTTAGGTCTCTGGGCTTTGTAAACACTATTTTGTAATTCTATTTATATAGTTCTTGGTTGTATCTTGGTAGGTAGAATACCAAGTATTTTATAGATACTGTAGTTATTTTAAAAAGAATTTCTCTTTCTCCCTTTTACTCTTGGTTTTTATTGATACTATATTGATTTATCTTCTGTACCGTAGCCATGCTCACATAATTGTTTCATTTAATTTTTTATTGATTCTCCAGGACTCTTTAAGGATACCATCATATCATTTATAAAAAGAATGCATTTTCTTCTTAATTTATCCTTATTCCTTCATTTTCTTTTTATTCTCTTACTGCTTTTTAGTAGCATTTCTAGTACCATGTCAAAAAGAAGGGACAAGAATGAACATCCTTGTTTCACCCTCATCTTATTAGAAAAGATTCTAGTTTATCCTTATTACATAAAATGATGGCTCTTTGTTTTATATGTATACTGTTTATCATCTGAAGTATGATATTCCTATGTTTTTGAACAAGTGAATGAAATAAAAAAATTTCCCAAATGCTTTTCTTTCTTGTGCTAAGTAGAATAATCAGTGACTGACAGATGAGGGAGTGGTCAGTGGAAAAGTAGGACTAGAATTAGACTTTGACAGGCTATGGATAGGTAAACATTAAGGGAAGAGCAGGACAGTCTTGGTGGAATAAGTGAGGATGCAAGATTAGATAAAAGATTGGGAATATATTTATCTGTGTTTAAAGGAGACAATTGATGAGCTTTTCTAGTAGACAATAAGGTAAAGTAGGTTGGGGAACATTGTGGAGAACCTTGTATTCCAGGTTTATGAATTATATTATTTAAGTAGAAAGTAATAGGGAGTCATTAAGTACTTTTGTGTTGAGCAAAAAAATCATTCAGGAAGTTTATATGCTCATAACTGCTTTTGAAAACTTTTTTCCTGGAAATAGTAGCCAGGGAAACAGGTAAAAAAAAAAAAGCCTTATTTAGGATTGCATGTTACTTTTGACAGTAGTGAACCAATATTCAAACCATAAGCCAAAGTTCTTTTTTTATTAAGTGGGTGTAGTTTAGTTTGTGCAATTGTGAATCCAATCCTCATGAGATGATGGGAAGGCAGTGTAGAGAGAGGTTGATTTTTCCATAAAGAGGGCTAGTGAAAGCTTGTGATCAATTAAAACATTTTATCATTTTATACATTTAAAAATTCTTTGCATAGAAAATTTTGATGTAATACGTCTACTTAGACGACATTCTTATAAAGATCTGGGAGCTTTTGTATATTGCAAACTCAATATGAATTATTTGCATGATATGGCAGGCAAGATAATAGAGAAGAACATTTAAGATAAAGAGTTGATCATCCTGACAGATTGACCTGCTAGGCCATATCTAGGATGCTGTGTTTAGCTATAGGCGACATGTTTTAGGAAGGACATTAATTGGAGAATGTCCAGAGTAGGGAAACTAAGATGGTGAAGGGCTTCTAGCTCATTCCATTTGACCATTGAAAGAACTGAGAACGATTAGGCTAGAAGAGAGGGAGAGGTTTGGGAGTATATAATATTTGTATTCAGATATTTGAAGGGCTTTTCTATGGAAGAAGAATTGTTTCATTTGGTCACCAAAATAATGGATGGAAGTTGTGAAGAGGCAAAGTTAGGCTTGATAAAGTGATATAAAATGGTGTTAATGATACCCTAGTGACTAAAAAATGAGTTTTTCACTCTTTGGAGCATTTTTCCCCACTGGACTCGTTATATATCTATATCAAAACAACAAAAATCCATTCCAGGTGTCCCAAATAGGTAGCAGCTCATTGGCTGATAAACATAGAATAGTTCTATGTAAGAATTTCAATTCTAAGTTATGAAATATCATTATGTATTTAGAATGTGAAACTCAATCAAGTGCTTATTTTCATAGTTGATTGTTCCCAGAATTCTGGGGGAGCTTTCTTGGGAATATTTGGAGATGCTTATTTAAATCTTATTTTCCCTTCAGGAAATATTGCATCACCATATTTGATTGCATCCAATTCCCACATGACTGAGTTTTACTCTCTGTGTTGAAGAAGAAAAGCCATTCCATCTTGGATAACAGTTCTCTCCTCAATGTGAAGTTTTTTTTTTTTTTTTTTTTTTTCTTTTGTCTTGTGTTTTTGCCTCAGCATTACTTTTCTACTTTTGGGGAGATTGTGATCACCATGTCAGAACTTATTTTGAGTAAGTCATTTTTTTAAATGTTATGCTGGTTCTTTGTTTGCTTGTTTTTAATCCTTTCTATTAGTCTGTGTTATATTGATTATGTTAGGAAAGCTTGCTTATTAGGGACACACAAAGAAATGGCCTAGTTTTGTAGTTAAGTGTTTTGGGGAGTGAATTATGTAGGAGACTGAAAAAATCCAGTTTCCAAACTTATGTCTTTTAGTCAGAACCTTCATTATCCCAGGTTATGTTTCAAGACTATGGATAGCTTAAAGTCTATTTTCTTTTCTTGATGTTCCATTTCTTCTGAGCCATGCCCTGTCTTTCTCCAGGGTTATCTACAGGAGTGCTCACTAATTTTTTTTTTTGTGGAATTGTTGGTTGGAAGAGAGCCATTCCTTCTCTATAACGAGCAATTTCTGAACCTACATTGAACTTAAAGACCATGGACAATCAGTGATATTTGGTAAATCACTTAATCTTTGCTGATTCTTCCAGTTTGTTAGTATGGCCCTTCCTGAAATTTGTATATTTTGCATTTACTTGTTTATTTTAATTTTTTATAATGAACTTAATTGACATGATTACAATATAAAAAGAACAGAAAAGTGAATTATATATGAACCTGAATTCACATTATATACTTTGCTTTTACTTGTATGTTACATTTAATATGATAGTAATAGAACTACCATGTTTATCTTTGTTCCCTTCTAAACTTCTTTCTGCTTTCTTTTGTGTATCTAAAAAATGTTTCCCTCTTTCCCATATGTTCATTTTACTCTCCCTCCACACAGTAAAATGCTACCTTAGAATTTAATCCTTATGCTATAACAAAGCATATCAGCACATTGTCTATGTCTGATTCTGCAACTCTAGTTCATCACTTCCCTTCCAAGAGGTAGGAGTCATGTTTCAATCTCAGTTTCCTGTGGGAAACTACACTGATCAGTTCTGAAGTCTTTCAAAGTCGTTTTGCTTTAAGATGTTGTCCTTATGAAAACTGTTTTCTTCTCTATACTTTGTATTTAATTTTCCCTGGGTTTCTCTGAATTTAATTTGATTTTTTATGGTGCAGTCGTATGCTTTAACATCGATACACTACACTTTATTAGCCATTCCTCATATCATGAGTACCATTTTTGTTTCAAGTTTTTTGCTTTAGTACAAAGTGGTGCCATTGATAATTTATATATAGACCACTTTGAACTCTTTGGGGTATATACCTCCTAGTGATTATTACTGGAAAAAAGGTTTGTAACAGTTGTTTTTGAATATAGTTTGAAATTGCTTTTCAGAATAGTTAAACTCATTCATCACTCAAGCTCACCACCAGTGCATTAGTATGCCTCTTCTACCACGACCTCTTTCAGCAATTGCTATTTTTCTCTTTTGTTATTTGTAACAGTCTGATGGGTATAAGATAGAACCTCTGAGTTATTTTGATTTTTGTATTTTTTTATTAATGGTTTGGA
This sequence comes from Myrmecobius fasciatus, assembly GCA_023553655.1. Taxonomy (NCBI): domain Eukaryota; kingdom Metazoa; phylum Chordata; class Mammalia; order Dasyuromorphia; family Myrmecobiidae; genus Myrmecobius; species Myrmecobius fasciatus. The sequence goes on from JAJPUD010006800.1 coordinate 112,152, forward strand.
GCAGTTTTTATATATTGTTGGTAGCTTGCATTTCTTCTTTTGAAAACTGCCTGGTCAAATTTTTGATCATTTATATTTATTTCTGTGTACATTTTATATTAAGCAGCTAGGTGGCACAGTGTATCCAGAGAGCCAGGCCCAGAGTCTGAAAGACAACTTTTTTACTTCAAATTTGGCTTTAGACTACTTACTAGCTGTGTGACCTTGGGCACATCATTTACCTGTTTGACTCAGTTTCTCATCTGTGAAATGAGCAAGAGAAGGAAATGGTGAACTCGGTATCTTTGTTAAGAAAATTCCAAACAAAGTCAAAGACTTGGACATGATTGAAAATTGAATGAATAGCAACAACATATTATTTCTCACCCTCAGTAAGAGGAAGCCTTCTGAGGTTAGCAACTACCTTGTTTTTAATCTTTTTTATCTATAATGCCTCAAAACTTTATCAGTGCTTATTGAATTCAATTGTTCTGTGCCTCAGTTTCCTTATCAATAAAATGAGGATAATATATGTGCTACCTAACTTTACAGAGTAGTTAGGCTTAGAGGCAAAATGTATCTGAAAGTTTTTTTTTTTTTATAATGAATGTCAGTTATTAGTTTTAATAGTGTTCTTCTAGAGGAGAAATGTGAGATCCATTGTCTGCTCAATTGTTATAAATTAAAATAACAATAATAGCATTTATGTAGTACTTTATATGTATTAATTTATTTGATCCTCACAGAAACCTTCTGAGGATAGCACAATTATCATTTCTAATTTACAGATAAGGAAACTGAGGCACAAAAATTAAGTGATTTACCCAGACTCATACAACTAATGTCTGAGGCAAGATTCAAACACAGGTCCTCTTTATTTTAAGATTATCCACTGCACCACCTAGCTGAAAGTACAAAATATACTTAAATTATGTTTAGAACTAGAGATTATTTAAGGGAAAAGTTTCTTAAAAGATGACTTTGTGCATTTATTTCCATTTTCCAAGGGAGACAAATGAGATTTGGAAAAGTTCACAGTTAATGGTATTGTAGTTTGTAATTCCAAATTATAAAGTACTTTGTGTTTTATAATGTGTTTTTTTATACCAATCTCTTGAGGGTTGATTATTCAAGTATTATCCTTATTTTTTTTAAGAGCTAAGGAAGTTGAAACAAAGGGAGGTACAATGGCTTTTCCAAGGTAACATAGGTAGCATCAGAAAGATTGCTGGACAATTAAATACATGGTAGAATACTGGCTGTATATATTGCTTATTAGCCATGTGACTTTGGGCAAGTCAGTTGACCTCTCTCTGCCTTAATGTCCTTTATTAGATATGCCTTTAATCTGCCTTCCAGCCCTAAATGAATTCTGTGATCATAAGAGTCAAAGTGAGCTCTACATCTAGTGTTCTTTCACTCCTTCCCCACCTTTTGTCTTCTTTCTTTTCTCTTTCTCTTTCTGTTCACTATCACTACCTAGCCTGTAGAACTATCTCCTTTAATAACATGAGTAGGACAAGGAAAACAAAAAATGTTGGCCATTATCTGAAAAATGCCTGCTTTATTCTTGGCCTATTGTCTACCTTCTCTTTGCTGATGAGCAGGCATCCTATTTCGTCAAATCCTGAAGCTATGATTGGTCACTCTTGATTTCTTCCCATTGCACCAGGTCTCTAGGATCGTTCATTATTGTTTAGAATCAAATACACTGGACTGCGTCTCTAAATTGACAGCACTAGAGGTGGTTGCTAAGATCACTTAGGTGATGATTTCTAGCATGCCATATGAGGAATGGGGGAGGAAGATAGTTTGTTGTCTCACTATTTTAAAAACTGTAATTCCTTCTGATTTCAAAGAAAAGGTAGGCACATTCCTGCCTCCACATGTAGGCAAAGGTGGATTTGCAAATTGGGATAGTTATTGCACAGCCAAACACCCAGATAATTATTCTCCTTGGATAGAAATACAGCTCTGGTTTTATGATTATTTAGGATTGTCCTAGTTGCTAACCTCAAACAGGCCCCTACTAAAGGTTAACAGAAACTCAGATTTTGATGAATGAATATCTGGGGGAGTTTAACCTGAATACCATAGCTGTCCCAGAGTCTGAATGATTCAGCATCTTTGGCAATCTGAAATTAGGAGATGAGTACAAAGGTTTAAAGAAAAAGAAACTGGAGAGAACACAGACCTGGAAAAGGGTATTTATTGCAGATCAATGAGAGTCATTCCTTGATTGGATTTGTCTTGCTTTCCTCCTTGTTACAGGCCTTACCATATGAATATAGCAATGTCAGATGTTCCTGCTTCCAAATTTAAAATCAGAGAGTCTTTATTTGGTCTAAATTGCTAGGTGGATTTCAGGCTTTTCATTTCTCCGTTCCAAATGTTAGCTACTTTGCATTCCCCAAATAGAATATTTGAAGTAAAGAGCTCTTGCTTTTTTTCACAAAACATTTATTTTATCAGAAGCTGAAATGTATCTTTTCTAAGCCTGCATGACTTAATTTACTCTGTAATGGTTACTGATTATAGAATGCAAATTTATGACTCAGGAACATTGGGATTCTAAAACTGGAGCCATGTAAAACTGTTATCTTTTTGCCAAAGTAAGCTTTCTGCTTTGATAAATCATATTTTCTTAAGTTGTGGGGAGATAGTTAGAAATGATTATAAAATCCCAATTTATTTCTCCTGACTCTTGTTACTTTAAGAAAATAATTGAAGGGCTTACTCTTTAAAAAAAATCTGAATTATAGTAAAATTAAATTTCTAGAATAGAGTTTATCATCATTGAAAACTGAATAGGCATTAAGGCCATTGATTTCGCCTTAATGACACATTCTCTCTCCTATTCAGAAAGTCCGTTTGCTTCTTCTTGGCTGCTTTTATCAGGAAAGAGACTTTTATTTATTGACCTTAACATAGTTTGTGGTAGACACTTTTTGCTATCTTCTGAAGTAGATAAAGTTATCATCCGGATTTTAAAGATATGGATATAATTGAGACCCAGAGCAATTAGTGAATTAACCAAAGTTATATATGGCTAGTCAGTAGGGACCTAGGAAATTGCAAGAACACAGATATCCAGAACTAGTCCAAATATACTAGTTCTGAAATAACAGGATACTCCTTAAAAAAAAAATATATATATATATATATATATATATGTATATATATATATATATATGTGTGTGTGTGTGTGTGTGTGTGTATTTATGTGTTTATGTATAACTTTTACTTGCAAATCTATCCATCTTCTTCCCCATCTGGCCAGTGATCTCTTAATTCCTTATAACAAAGACCTAACAGGAAAGAAGAAACAAAGAGGAGGGAGTAAAGGTAGCACCATCATGATAATGCGCCAGCTGAATCCCAGCAATATACATGCATTGTTCCAAACACAGTCTCCATCTCTTTGTAGAGGAAATGAAATGAGGAGAGTGCTTTTTTTTTTTTATAAAGCTTTTTATTTACAAAACATATGAGTGATTTTTCTACATTGACCTTTGCAAAAACTTTTTTTTTCCCAAGCTTTTCCCCTCCTTCCCCCCATCCCCCACCCCTAGATGACAGGTAATCTAATACATGCTAAATAGGATAAATTATATGACAAATACAATACATGTATAAATATGTATAGTTATCTTACTGCACAAGAAACATCAGATCTAGAAAGAGAAGAAGAAAAAACAACCTAAGAAGGAAAACAAAATGCATGGAAATATTCACAGAAAGCGTTAAAATGCTGTGTTGTGGTTCACTCTCAGTTCCCACAGGCCTCTCTCTGGATGTATATGACTATCTTCATCGCAGAACAACTGGTTTGAATCACATCATTGTTGAAGAGAACCATGTCCATCAGAATTTATCATTGTATAGTCTTGTTGCTGTGTATAATGTTCTCCTGGTTCTGCTGATTTCACTCAGCATCAGTTCATGCAAGTCTCTCCAGGCCTCTCTGAAATCCTCCTCCTGGTCGTTTCTTATAGAACAATAATATTCCATAACATTCATATACCATAATTTATTCAGCCATTCTCCAATTGATGGGCATCTTTTCAATTTCCAGTTTCTTGCCACTAGAAAAAGGGCTGCCACAAACATTTTTGCACATGTGGGTCCCTTTCCCTCCTTTAAAATCTCTTTGGGATATAGGCCCAGTAGAAACACTGCTGGGTCAAAGGGTATGCACAGTTTGACAACTTTTTGAGCATAGCTTCAAATTGCTCTCCAGAATGGTTGGATCCGTTCACAGTTCCACCAACAATGTATCAGTGTCCCAGTTTTCTTTTTTTTTTTTTTTGCTTTTTGCTGAGGCAATTGAGGTTAAGTGACTTGCCCAGGGTCACACAGCTAGGAAGTGTCTGAGACCAGATTTGAACTCAGGTCCTCCTGACTTCAGGGCTGGTGCTCTAACCACTACACCACCTAGCTGCCCCATGTGTCCCAGTTTTCCCACATCCCCTCCAACAGTTATCATTATCATTTCCTGTCATTTTAGCCAATCTGACAGGTGTGTAGTGGTATCTCAGAGTTGTCTTAATTTGCATTTCTCTGATCAATAGTGACTTGGAGCATCTTTTCATGTGACCGGAGATAGTTTAATTTCTTCGTCTGAAAATTGTCTGTTCATATCTTTTGACCATTTATCCATTGGAGAATGGCTTGAATTCTTATATATTTGAGTCAATTCTCGATATATTTTAGAAATGAGTCCTTTACCAGAACCTTTGGATGTAAAAATATTTTCCCAGTTTACTGCTACCCTTCTAAACTTGTCTGCATTCATTTTGTTTGTACAAAAACTTTTTAACTTGATATAGTCAAACTTATCTATTTTGTGATTAATGATGACCTCTAGTTCTTCTTTGGTCACAAATTCCTTCCCCCTCCACAGGTCTGAGAGATAAACCATCCTACATTGTTCTAATTTGTTTATAATATCATTCTTTATGCCTAGATCATGAATCCATTTTATCCTTATCTTGGTATATGGTGTTAGGTGTGGGTCAATGCCTAATTTCTTCCATACTGGTTTCCAATTATCCCAGCAGTTTTTGCCAAATAGTCAGTTTTTAATCCCCCAAACTGGGGTCTTTGAGTTTATCAAACACTAGATTACTATTGTCATTGAGTATTTTGTCCTGTGAACCTAACGTATTCCACTGATCCACCACTCTATTTCTTATCCAGTACCAAATGGTTTTGGTGACCACTGCTTTATAATATAGTTTTAGATCTGGTGCAGCTAGGCCACCCTCGTTTGCATTTTTTTTTCATTAATTCCCTTGAAATTCTTGACTTTTTGTTTTTCCAGATGAATTTTGTTGTTATTTTTTCTAGGTCAGTTAAATAATCCTTGGGAGTTTGATTGGTATAGCACTAAATAGATAGATTAGTTTAGGTAGTATTGCCATCTTTATTATATTGGCTTGACCTATCCAAGAGCACTTGATGTTTTCCCAATTGTTTAGATCTGACTTTATTTGTGTGGAGAGTGTTTTGTAGTTTTGCTCATATAGATCCCGACTTTCCCTTGGCAGATATATTCCCAAATATTTTATACTATCAATAGTTATTTTGAATGGAATTTCTCTTTGTATCTCTTGCTGTTGCATTTTGTTGGTGATGTATAAAAATGCTGATGATTTATGTGGATTTATTTTGTATCCTGCAACTTTGCTAAAGTTGTGGATTAATTCTAATAGTTTTTTAGTTTATTCTCTAGGGTTCTCTAAGTAGATCATCATATCATCTGCAAAGAGTGATAATTTGGTTTCCTCATGACCTACTCTAATTCCTTTAATCTCTTTTTCTTGTCTTATTGCCAAGGCTAGCATTTCTAATACAATATTGAACAGTAATGGTGATAGTGGGCAACCTTGTTTCACCCCTGATCTTATTGGGAATGGTTCCAGTTTATCACCATTACATATGATGCTAGCTGATGGTTTTAAATAGATGCTACTGACTATTTTTTATTTTTATTAAAGCTTTTTATTTGTATAACATATGTATGTGTAGTTCCCCAGCATTGATCTTTACAAAGCTTTCCATTACAAATTTTACCCCCAGTACCCTCCCCTCCCCTAGATGGCAGGAAGTCCACTACATGTTAATAATGTTGAAATGCTTGACAAGTTATGCAAGAAAAATCCTATCTACAAGAAAAAAAGAAAATCACAGAAAGGCAACACAATGCAAACAAATGTCAATAGAGATCATGAAAATGTTACGTTGTGGTCCATATTTCATATCCCTCTCTCAGGGTGTATATGGTTTTCTTCAGTGAACAATTGGAACTGGTTTGAGACAATTCTTTGTTTCAGAGAGCCATGTCCATCAGAATTGATCATCATGTAATACTGTTGTTGCTGTGTATGATGATCTCCTGGTTCTGCTCGTTTCACTCAGCATCAGTTCATACACGTCTCTCCAGGCCTCTCTGAAATTGTCCTGCTGGTCGTTTCTTACAGAACAATGATATTCCATAACATTCATGTACCCTAATTTATTCAGCCACTCTCCAATTGATGGGCATCCCTTCAGTTTCCAGTTTCTAGCCACTACAAAAAGGGCTGCCACAAACATTCTTGCACATGTGGGGCCCTTTCTTTGATAACTTTCTGAGCATAGTTCCAAATTGCTCTCCAGAATGGTTAGATCCGTTCACAGTTCCCCCAACAATGTATCAATGTCCCAATTTTCCCACATCCCCTCCAACATTCATCGTTATGTGAGACAATTCTCTATATATTTTAGAAATAAGGCCTTTATCAGAACCATTAAATGTAAAGATGGTTTCCCAATTTGATGCTTCCCTCCTAATCTTGTCTGCATTTGTTTTGTTTGTACAGAAACTTTTTAATAATATAATCAAAATTATCCATCTGGCGTTCAATTAGGAGTTCCAGATCTTCTTTGGACATAAATTTATTCCATCTCCACAGGTCTGAGAGATAAACTATATTACGTTTCTCTAACTTGCTTACAAAGTCCCTCTTTATACCTAGATCATGAATCCATTTAGATCTTATCTTGGTATGTGGTGTTAGGTATGGGTCAAGCCCTAATTTCTTCCACACTAGTTTCCAATTTTCCCAGCAGTTTTTGCTGAATAGTGAGTATTTATCCCAAAAGCTGGGGTCTTTGGGTTTATCGAACACTAGATTGTTAAGGTTATTGCCTAGGTTGTCCTGATAACCTATTCTGTGCCACTGATCGACTGCTCTATTTCTTAGCCAGTACCAAACGGTTTTGATGACTGCTGCTTTATAATATAGTTTTAGATCTGGTACAGCGACTATTTTAAAGAAAAGTCCATTGATTCCTATACTCTCTAATGTTTTTAATAGGAATGGATGTTGGATTTTAACAAATGCTTTTTCTGCATCTATTGAGATTATCATATGTTTTTTGTTAATTTGGTTATTAATATAGCCAATTATATTAATAGTTTTCCTAATATTGAACCATCCCTGTATTCCTGGTATAAATCCTACTTGGTCATGGTGTATTATTCTGGGAATGATTTTCTGTAATCTCTTTGTTAATATTTTATTTAAGATTTTTGCATCAATATTCATTAAGCAGATTGGTCTATAATTTTCTTTCTCTGTTTTTGTTTTACCTGGTTTAGGTATCAGTAACATGTCTGTATCATAAAAGGAGTTTGGTAGGAGTCCTTCATTCCTTATTTTTTCGAATAGTTTATATAATATTGGAGTTAATTGTTCTTTAAATGTTTGGTAGAATTCACATGTAAATCCATCTGGTCCTGGGGATTTTTTCTTAGGGAGTTGATTAATAACTTGTTGTATTTCTTTTTCTAAAATGGAACTATTTAAGTAATTTATTTCCTCTTCTGTTAATCTGGGCAATCTATATTTTTGTAGATATTCCTCCATTTCACTTAGGTTATCAAATTTATTGGCATACAGTTGGGCAAAGTAACTCCTGACTATTGTTCTAATTTCCTCTTCATTGGTGGAAGGTTCTCCCTTTTCATTTTTGAGACTAACAATTTGATTTTCCTCTTTCCTTTTTCTAATTAAATTAACTAGATGTTTATCTATTTTGTTGGTTTTTTCATAAAACCAACTTTTAGTTTTATTTATTAATTCAATAGTTTTTTTACTTTCAATTTTACTAATCTATGCTTTTATTTTTAGGATTTCAAGTTTGGTATTTGATTGGGGGTTTTTAATTTGTTCTTTTTTAGTTGCAAGCCCAATTCATTGATTTTCTCTTTCTATTTTATGCAAATAAGCATCTAAAGATATAAAATTTCCCTTTATTACCACTTTGGCTGTATCCCACAAATTTTGGTATGTTGTCTCATTATTGTCATTCTCTTGGATGAAATTAGTAATTGTGTCTGTAATTTGCTGTTTCACCCATTCATTCCTTAGAATAAAATTATTTAGTTTCCAATTGGTTTTTGGTCTATTTTCTCCTGGCCTTATATTGCATGTGATTTTTATTCTGTCATGATCTGAAAAAAAATGCATTTATTATTTCTGCCTTCCTGCTTTTGATTTTGAGGTTTTTGTGTCCTAACACATGGTCAATTTTTGTATAAGTTCCATGGACTGCTGAGAAAAAAGTAAACTCCTTTCTGTCTCCATTTAATTTCCTCCAAAGATCTATCATACCTAACTTTTCTAACATTTTGTTTACCTCCTTAACTTCTTTCTTATTTATTTTGTGGTTTGATTTATCAAGTTCTGAGAGAGGGAGGTTGAGATCCCCCACTATTATAGTTTTGCTGTCTATTTCTTCTTGCATCTCTCT
>JAJPUD010006801.1:11972-54635 GCA_023553655.1 Myrmecobius fasciatus
TCTCTCTCTCTCTCTCTCTCTCTCTCTCTCTCTCTCTCTCTCTCTCTTTCTCTCTCTCTCTTTTAATATTCAGAACAATGGGAGCACAGAGGAAGCATTTAGTATTGGTTGGATAGAATATCTATCCCTTCTTCCAGAAATAACCACTTACCTCACACATAACATTTTATTCAGTGATTCTCTGGGCTCTGGACAGGAGATCATACTGTGGATTTGAGTTAGTGCGTGGTTTCTTATGGGACTAGTAGTCTGCAAACTATCTGAAATCAGCGTTCAAGTCATAGCTAAAACTTTGTATTACTCCTTGCACCTAATACAACACTCAGCACACAGTCAGAATTTAAGTAATGTATGCTGTATTATTTTGAATTCTTTTTAATAGAAGAAACTTAGTAGAATTTACTAAGGCACTCTCAGTCACCTTACAATTTTCTTCTGAAACCACACCCCCGAAATTCATTACTTGTGTTTTTCTCTCATATAAACACTCTGAAAAGCCTTTAAGCCATTCTTTCAAGATTCACAATCGTACCTTAGTCTTGCCTGGCAACTCTGGGTATGGCATTGGGTAATCGTCTCTACTCTCAAGGTCAAAGGCAGAGTTGTCTTTAATATTATTTAATCTTTTTGTCCTTCATATTTTTTGACCTTGAGAGACTACAAAGTTACAAGTCAATTTTTACAAAGCTCATACTTTCTTTTTAGTATCTGTGGTCTGTATTTTAGGATAACTTTTGCTTTTACAAAGCATATGGATCCCACCTCCCACAACATTAATCTCAGAAATAGTGGCAAATGATATAAAGGAAATTTCAACTCTTTCATGTGATCTTGCATTGTAAGTAGCAATAATGTTAAAATTGATTTTCTCCATTGTTTTTGAGCTGTTTTACTGCTTTTTAAAGTTAATAATTTTGTATATTGTACTTTTGATTCTTTCTTCATTTTGCCCCATTTAATATATGTTCCCCATATTTCTTTGAATCTTTTATGTACATCATTCTCCACTAAGCAATAACATTCCACTACATTTATATACCATAATTTATTCAGATGTTCCCCAATTGTTGGGAAAAATTTTCAACTTTTTGCTACTACAAAATAGTGCTGCTAAAAGGTTTATTTTCCTCTCTCTGTCTCAAAGATACCTTTCTGAGAAATAATTAGTGTTCTATTCACTATAAGTTCTATTACTTCAGTAAGTAAATTGAAAAACATATTTTAAAAACAAAGGGAATATGATGGGAGGACGTTAAAGAACAGAGGCAATCAAGAAAGGCTTCATGTAAAAGCTACATGTGAAAGGAAAACTGCAATTCTAAGAGACAGAAGTGAGGAAGGAAGGAAACAGGACTATTAGTGAATGAGGAAAAGCAAAAAGTCAGATGTGGCTAGAGGTCATGGACTGAGAGTGATGTGTGAGAAGATTAGAAAGTTGGAAAGGGGCCAAGTTGTGAAGAGCAATTCTTTGGGAGAGAAGGAAATAATTTTTCTTTTGTAAATCTAGCACATCATGGTAAAAAAAAAATCTATTAATCAATTGTTAAGCATCTACTATGTGCCAGGCACTGTGTTAAGCAGTAAGTATAAAAAAGGGCAGTAGATAATCCCTGCCTAAAAAGAACACTGGACTAGGAGACAAGAGACCTGGGTTCTGGTTCAGCCATTTACTAGCTTTATGGCTGAGTGAGCCATTTTGCTAATTTGAGACTGTTTTCCCAACTATGAAATGAAACAAGGGACCCTAAACTAGGGGATCACTAAGATCCTTTTTGGCTCTGAAGTTCTGTGATTCTAAAGTTCCATGATTTTAAATTCTTTTTAGATAAAATCATATTGATAGGTGTCTATAGGCAGGTATAGAACTATAGATGAAAACACTTTTAAGGTTTGCAAAACACTTTACCTATTATCTCATTTGAGCCTCCTAACAATCAAGGGAAGTAGGCACATTTATCCAACAATTCTCAGTAATTAAATAGCAAGTGCTTGTTCATTCTAAGATTTTACTTAATTTCCACAAGGAAGTTACAGGTTAATAATGATCAAACACACACAATTCTGATCAAACACACACAATTCTGATCATACACACACACACACACAACCAATACGACTAAGCTTCCCTCACTTTCGTCCTTTGTTCATTTTGAGATTTCACTTAATTTCCACAAGGAAGTTATAACTTAATAATCATCAGTAAAACACAATTCTAAAAACAAAACAAAACAAAACAAAAAAACCCTAAGTTTCCTGAATTTTGTCCCTCACTACTTGGTATTTTAGGTAAATCATGTTCCTTTCCTGGGTCTCAGTTTCTTTATGTTTAATGTGAAGGAGTTCCTAGGCTCATAGATCTAGAGCTGGAAGGGACCTTAGCAGTCATTTGGTTCAACCCCTTTGTTTTAGAGATGAGGAAACTGAAATAAGTGGTGAAGTCAAGATTTGGACTTGGGTCCACTATGCTATCTATCTCTTCCAGCTCTTATGTTCTGTGATTCCTCTATAACGTTACCCATACCACTCACTGCTACATGCTGGCCTAGCTATGGTGGGGCTGTCAAGCCTGTGGAAATAGGAAACTGTGTCAATGTTTTTTTTGTCTCACACTGGAAAATTAAAGCTAAAGTGGGGCTTCATTAGATATCTCCTCCCTCCATTTCCAGCCCACATCTCTTGTGATGTTTTCCTGACAAAGGACAGGAGAAATAGTTCTTGTCATCCATCAGAAACAACCAGTTTTCAAAAAACATGTGAGGTCCTAGGGAGAGGAAAAGAACTGGAATAAACAGTGCAAAATCTGATTTAATTTGGCAGCATTCATCTCACTAAAGCCATTTTAAATGGAAGAGTTGCAGAGATTCTGTGAATTTTAATAATCTCAACTGTGGCTAAACAGAAATAATTTTAACCAGAAGATATTTTCATTTTGGTTTTACTAGTCAGGATAAGCCATTCTCCCAACAAGTGTCTCAGGCATTTTTAATCATTTCTCTGAACAACACAAGGACCCTTATAAAAAGAACACTTACTCATCCATGCTCCCCCCCACCATATTCACTTTGAATGAGCATTTTTCAGTGTGCCTATAGGAAAATTAATGTTTAAAGCAAAGTAGCATAATTTAAAAGACAAATTCTTCATCTGTGCTGCACAAAATACTTTTAAAATCAAGCAGAGCAAGAAACATCACATATATACTTGGTATATATGTCATATCAGTGCTGTTGTTGTTCCCTACCAGATAAAAATCACAGTCCCTCTTTACCATGTGGTTTTATGTTATACAGACACATTATTATGAGCATATGTATGAGTACACATACACATGTGCAGTTATTGGTATGTGTGAATGTGTACGTGTACACACATATATGTACATTTAGCCATAAGTGTGTATACATATACAATACATGTGTGTATTTATAAGCACATATAGGCTTGATATATCTATCTATAGTTTCATACGGAATATCACATGCATACTTTGGTAATTATGTGATATTAGTGCCATGAGTGTCCTGCTCTGGATGAAAATAAGAGCCTCTCTACTTTCCTATCCCAAATAGTTTATGTGTCTACCCACACTATATATATATATACATATATACACACACACACACACATATATATATATACATATAGACACATAGGTGTCTATATACAAGTAGTATATATGCATAGTTATAATATATATACACACACACACGAACATATTACATACATAGGTTTGATCTAGACCTGTGAATTCAACATTTTAAGGAAGGGCTCTTTGCTTTATAACCCTAGAGTGTTTCCTGGGGATACAGAGGAGGGATACTAGAGAGTTTCCTGATTCTAAGGAGGGCTTTCTATCTGTATACTTCTTCTTATCTTGTTGATTCACAGACCTACCCATCACTAAAATAGCTGTCCCATTAAAAAAAAAATCATAGTATTTTAGGACTAAAGAAATTCTTTCCAGCTTGAAGGATCTGCTATATACCTTGAAAATAGGAATTAACCAAATTGAAAGAAAAAAGGGATGGGAGGTCATCACAGTGAATCAAGGTCAAGAAATCATTTTAAATGATTTCATTCATAAAAGTTTCATTATACATAAAAAATGAATTTGATATTAAATGAGGAACAATTTATTTTCATAATAGCACAAATTACTGATTATATAGGCACTTTTCCAATAAGAAAAGCTGCTGCAAAATCTCTAAGTGGCCAGTGGAAAAAACTACTATTCTCTGAACTCATCATCACAGTATCCCCAAATAATACAATTTTAGCAATTTTAGTACCTTAAGAGGTTATCCAGTCTAAGAATCTCAATGAATACCCTACACTATTGGTCAAGGTAAAATTCCTAAAGCACAGGTCTGACCATGTCACTGCTCTGCTTCGCAAGCCCCAGTGACTTCCTATTCCCTCTAGGATGAAATACAAGCTCCTCTGTTTGGCTGTTAAAGTCCAACATGACCCAGCTCCACCCTCTCTTTTGAGCTTTATTATACTTTAGTCTCTTTAATTCACTCTTTGATCCAGCCTAACTAGTTATCTTGCTGTGTGTTCACATGAGACATTCCCTCTCCCATCACTGCTTCACATGCTGTCTCCCATGTCTGGAGTTCCAGGGAATTATCACATTTTAGAATCCCCTTCTCAAACAGAATTTCTTCATGAAACTTTTCCTGATACCTACTAGTGTTCCCCACCCATCCAAAAAAAAAATAAAAAACCCTTGTATTTATTTTGTATACTTACTATTTATAATGTGTGTGTGTATATACATATGCAAGTTTCCTTCACAATAGACTATAAGCTTTCAGAACTGGAATAACTTCATTATTATCTTTGTGTTTTCACAGTGTCAGAAATAGCTACTGGTCAAAAGCATAAATACTGTCTGTAACATTTCCAAAAATTGGTTATCCAGCATCTGCTGGGATGGACAGAAGGAGGGAGGGAAGAAGAGATGGAATGAAGAAGAAAAAAGAGGGAGAAAAGAAGGAAGGGAAAGAAAAGAAAAAGAGGGAAGGAAAAAGGGAAGGAGGAAGAGAGGGAAAGAGAAAGAATTTAATAAGTACTTACCCTGTGCTAAGCCCTATGTTAAGTATTTCACAAATATTATCCCACATGATCCTCACAACAACCCTGAGAGGTGGATGCTATTATTATTCTCTACATTTTAAAATGGAGAAAACTATGGTAAACAGAGGTTACATGACTTGACCAGGATCATACAGCTAGAAAGTGTCTAAAGCTAGATATGAAGCCATGTTTTCCTCATCTCAGGCCCAACCCTCTATGTACTGTGTCATTAATTCCTAAGGTAACCCTATGCTACTTTTAGACAGCTCTAATGATTAGAGCTGTCCTCTGATCCCTGCTATTTCTGCTCTGTGAGACCAAGCAATATGTCTAATCCCTCTTCTTTGTGACATCCCAAATATTTAAAAGATAGTTACCAAGTTCCTAAGTCTTTACTTCTCCTATTTATTTGACTTTCTAAGAGAGCCTGCAAATACCACCATGTTTCAGAACAGTAAACTAGTTCTTAGTTGAATACAACTATGTAATTTATTATATACAGCATGCAGAATTATTTTTAAATTATTTAATGTTTGATATAAATCTTGACTACCCAGAAAAAAATAATACCAGCTCTTTGCATGCAGGGAACACTTGTCATGTTTCTTTCCAGGTTGATTGAGCATTATTCCCCTCCATAGGATGCCAAGTAATGGAAGAGAGCTATAGTAATGACAACCAGAAACTGAAGGTTGCAGTCAAATTCAGCTTTCTTTGTTTTTTTTTTTTTTTAAAGACTATTGAGCCTTTAAGTGAAAGGCAGTTCCAGTGTTTGTGGACCTCAATACTTATTTCCCATTTTGATGTTTTCTAGACAAAGAATCCTGGAATTGAAAGTCAGAAAACTGAATGTGATGATATTATCTCTTATGGAAGATTCTTTTATCATCATTATTATTATTGTTAAAGCTTTTTAATTTTCAAAACATATGCATAGAGGATTCTTTTATAATGATGACCATTCTAGGAACTAGAGGCTAAAAGGTCAACTACAGGGAACTGGAGTGAAGTTGGCATTATGGGTGACATCAAATAGTCTTTTTTCCCTTTATGCTTTTTCCCCCTAACCCCAATATGACCACCAATTATTTTCCATATACTCTGTCAACATTTCAATGTGTCAAATTAGTTATATGCCATTTTTTACCTCAGACTAAGCTCCTAGAAGACAAAGATGGTTTTTGCCTTCCACTATGTCTCCAGCATGTGGTATAAGAAGCAGTTGGTGAAGACTGGTGAATTTTTGCTGGAAGATGAGACATCTCATATGAACTTATAAAATCGAGTAGGTTTTAAACAAGTAGAAATGTTGACTAAGACTAATGAGTGAAAATTATAAGAGATATAAGAAGAAAACATTTTTAAAATTAGAGTTGTTAGAAAATAAAATGATATGCTTCAGGAGGTAATAAAGTCCTAGGTACTACACTGTTTTCAAGCAAAGGCTGAGTTATTGCTAACATGTCAAATGAAGCATTTCCTAAGAACAGCAGGATTTAATGGGATAAATCTCACTCTGCTATGATCTGTTCAGACAAAAGACAGGTTATTGATTCCAACTTTCAGATTTTAGGAAAGACTAAGAAGTTGTTAAAATGACCAGAGGACATTCCATCATGCCCTCTCTTGCCTGATCTCTAGCCTCCCTCCAAAGATACTACAAAGCCTACTGGCTCCCGTTTCAAGTCTTTCCTCTCTTCAGTCTATTCTGTTTTGCTGTCAGAGTCACGTTCCTAAAGTGTAGGTTTGATCATGTTTCTCCAGTCCCCTTCCACAAACTCCAGTGGCTCTGTCACCTCCAGGATCATAACTCCCCTCCCATGTAATCTTAGATCCAGGTACACTGGCCTTCTTGTTATACTCCATCTCCCACCTCCAGGCATTTTCACTGGCTGGCCCCTGTGCATGGAACTCTTTCTCCTCATCTCTGCCTTCTGGTTTCCTTCAAGTGCTAGTCAAAATTCCACCATCTGTAGGATGTCTCTGCCAAACTTTCTTAATTCTTCCCTTAGTTGACAATTGCCAATTTGTTCTGTATGTAGCTTGTATTTGTACATGGTTATTTATTTGTTGTCTCCCCATTTAGGTTGTAAGTTCATGTGAGCTCTTTATGTCCCTAGTGAGACCTGTTAAAAGACCAAGGTCTCCTACACATCTGAGGCCTTCTCCAGTTATCTTATCTATATCTGGCCAATGGATCCAGATGGTTCTGAGAGGAGAGAGTGAGGCTGGTGATTTTGCACAGCCCTCCCAAACCACTTGTATGTCAAGGCACCAGTTCCCTGATGTCATGGCCCTATTTGAGAAGGAAGGATCAACAACAACAACAATTTACTGGTTGTCTCTATATGCAATATTCCTTTGTACAAGCAGTTTCCTCATCTAGAATTTATTCTCTCATTTCTACTTTCCAAAATTTCTAATGTCCCACAAGGCTCGGTTCCAGGGCTACCTGCTATATATGGGGCCTTTTCTGGTCCCCCCATCATTAATCCCCAACCCCACCCCACCCCCATCATTACTCTGCATTTGCTTTGGGAAAATGTGCTTATCTGTGTGCATGTTGTTTCCAGAACATAAATTCCTCTGGGAAAATGACTCTTTCTTCTGTCTCTATAGTAATGCCTGGTGTCTGACACACAGTAGGTCCTTAATAAATATTTGAATAAATACACTTCTTTACATTCAAAACTCCCTAATGAGCACACTGCTGGATGTAGCATGGGCTAAATAAACCCTTATTCAAATGAATGTAATTCTGAGTGAGACACATTCAGCTGAAGATGAAAAAAAAGGGAAAAAATCCAGCTTAAGATCCTCAGGCTTTCATTAGCAGTGATGAGATTTTTCAAAAAAGTACATGGCAATACATTCATCCTTCTCCCAAAGAGAATTTGGACAGCTTCCAGCTAGTCTCAGTGTATTGCTACATGCTTCTTTCTTCAAAGTGAGCAGAAAAGCCCATCAATGTCAAATTCTTGGAGGAGCTTACTAGGTCATTTTTTTTTTGAGCATGTGGTTATGCAAATATAAGCATATGGCAGATGCAAACACAAGCAACTTCTACTGGGGAGGGGAGGAAATGAATCCTAGAAAGAAAAGCTTGGAGGCCAGAAAGTACATTGCTGATCATTGCATTGAGTGTGTCAAAAGTGCCAACATGAAGTAATAGAAAGAGACTGGTTCTAAGATTCAGGAGACCTGGATTGAAATTCCAGCTTAGCTACTGATTAAGCTATGGACAAGTCATTCTGCTTGCCTAGCCCTCAGCTTACTCATTTGTACAATGAATAGGGTAGACAAAGTAAATCTCTAATGCTTCTTTATGTTTTAATCATCCATAAATTATTTTAAGGTCTACCACATTCTCTCAAAGGTGACTTCCAATTCTTGAGTTCTTTGTCCCCTTTTATTTAAAGAAAGCCTGAGGATTTTAGGAGACTGATGTTTTTCCATGTTTCTTCTTTAGGTGAACATGAACCACTAGGAATTCCAGTCATCTTTTTGGGGGGAGTGGGGAGGAGGTGATAAATAAGAGGGAAGGTTAGGAGTCTGGGTCTTCCTAGCTCATCAGGTTAGATGGGCAATGACCACTGCTGCACCAAAATCAACACAGATGTTACCATCTGCTCCATTTCTGCTCTGGGGTACTTTGTCCCTTGTTGGAAAGCCTGGTGGCCTTTTTGTTCCCAAGAGTTTGCCATATTGGTGCTAGACTTGATGCAAACACATCATCAAGGGATCCATCAATCTCAACCTCTCTAGCAGAAAGGATTATAGGCCTGAACCACCATGCAGACCCCCATTTTTAAAAGCAGTATTCATTTTAACAAGGAATGTTTAGGGCATCCTACATCTAACTGTACTAAGGACTGATGAGTGTAAAGGAAGTTACTGTTTAACCATGTAACTATGTGGACAATTCATTCTAGAGCAAGTAATAAGTATTTATTAAGTGTCTACTATGCAGCAATCACTGTGTTAGCCTCTGGGAATATAAATACAAGCCACACACACACACACACACACACACACACACACACACACACACACACAAAAAGGAATTCTTCCCCTCAAAAGGTTCACACTTTAACAGGGTAAGCTAACAGCTTCCAAAAGGGAGGTAAAGGCAGGACTGGGATAAGGTACTAATAAGTGACATGATGTTGAAGGCTTGCAGTAGGACAGCCAGGTATGAAGGCTGATTGGTCTGAAACCTTCACCAAAATGGAGGCTCTGAGAGGAATTTAACTACTGAAAAAAGAATGTTCTGATGTAAGACAGCCACAGGATTTGATGGATCTTCCAAGGTGAATAATTACATTTTTTGGTGTGTGACAGTTTAAAAAAAAACTGATAAAATTATCCATCCTTTCATCCTCAAAACAGCAGGTGTGATTATGGGACAGAAAGATTTACAACTCTAGTCATGAAAAAAAAAATCAACAACTATCTTTTCCCTGATGTTGTGACCACAGAAGTTAATTTGACTTTTAATAATCCTTTAAATAGCAGGTAGTTCTATAGTTATTTCATCAGATGCAGATTTCATTTAATCCTATAATCATTAGTTACTATATATCAGGTAGATTATTAAGAATTTATTTATTTTTATCCACCCTTTGGACTGATACTAGAGTCAGGTCTTTACTTGCAAACAATATTTATTTTTTCCTATGTAATTCATGAAAATTAATTCTTCCTTAAAAAAAGAAACAAACTTGGCTTTCAACAGCCTATAAAGGCAAACAATAAACATGACATTGCCCAAAGCACATAGAAGCACAGAATCTTTGCATCAAGACAAGAAATATTAAGGCTAAGACATATAAAAACAAGCCACACAACCTGATGCTAATTCATAGGATAATTTAAGAATGATGCTTCTATATCATTACTATATATTTAATTTCCATTTAAATTTATTAGATTTCTTAATCTCTTCAGATTTTTAGGAATTTGGGAGTTGTCAAGAGAATCCACAAAGGAAAAGACAGATAGGTGAAGAATACCTATTATTTGGAGTCTGTAATGGGTGCATGCATATTGGATAGACACTACAAATGGACAATGAATTTGGCTCAGAATTCAATGGAATGACAAGTATGACTGCCTCATAAAAATTAGATTTAAGTAACGGACTGGTATACTGCTTAATGGCACAGTGGATAGAACACTAGACAGACGTAGGAAGATTTGAGTTCAGATGCAGCTTTAGACACTTACTAGTGGTAACATGCTGGGCAATTCACTTAACTCTTCTGTGCTACAGTATTCTTATATATATAAAATAGGGATATTAAGGGTACTTATTCACATGTTGTAAAGATCAACTGAGATAATGTTTATAAAGTGCTTTACAAACCTTAAAGTTCTAACTATTATAACTATTTCTACCACAAACACCGTTATCATTATCACCACCTATGATTTCATTAGGATAGAACAGATAAGGAAACTATCAGTACAGGTCAATACTTTTTTCACACATTTATAAGTCACAGACTTGACCATAGGACTGAGATATTAAGAGACTTCCTGAGGGTCACATAACTAGTAAGTATCAGAGGCAGTACTTAAGGTAATGTCTTCCAGGCTTCAAGGCCAGCTCTCTACCCAAATATCCAAATGCTTCTCTCTGGAAATTAGAAAGCTCTTTTAATGACTCTCTACCTCTGCCTAGAGCAATGGTCATTGGCAAAACAAAAAACAAAAAACCTAATATTCCCTTAGAGGTATTATATTCTGTGCACACAAGACACCATAGTTTCTGAAGAATTAAAAATGAGTATGACACTAGGAATGGTGGCACATATTTGTAATTCTTGCTGTGGAGAAACTAAGGCTGGTGAGTCAATTGTGAAGAGTTCCGAGTTGAACACTGTCTAGTGTTCACATTAAGTTTGGCACAAATATAGTATGTCCCTGGGATTAGGAGGCTTGTGCTGCCTGAAGAAAAGTGAAACAACCCAGGCTGGAAATGGAGTAGGCTGAAGTTTTTCTGCAAATGAGTAGTGTGAATCAGGCTCCATGAGTGGTTCCTGTAGTTCCAATCTAAGCTAGACAAAGGGACAAAGAAGGAAAGGGGAAGGAAAGAAGGAAGGAAGGAGTATCACTCAATTATAAAACAAAAACACGATAGCAAGAGGAAAGACTTATAGTACATAAAAAAAGGAACTATGAAAAAACTAGAGTAAAGATCATAAGAGAAATGTATGACTGAAAAAGATGACTGGTTACATGGTGAGAACAAGATATAAGCCATGTGCTGATCATGTGTTCCACTTGCAATAGCTGAAGAAAAATGTTAAAGGTCCTATTGAGACAGGAATGGGGCACAGGAAAGGGGTAGAAGATGCTTAGTGATTTAATTTAAGGGAAGACATGGAAAGAATTACACACAGAATTGAGTAAGCACGGATGAATTATAATCTGCATTGTTAAAAGGAATAAGAATAAGCATTTCTATAGTCAAAGCAATTAAGTATTACTATATGGTGCAAGCAATAAAATCTCTTCAGATTGTGTTTCTACATTGTCTGGCATTAGGAATCATAAAATATGGGGTGTTAAAGAATCATAACCATAAACGAAGTTAATAAGACTTCAAAGGCCATTCAATAAGAAATTATTATTACTAATAAAAATCATTAAAATTTATTATCATTTTGTTTTAAAATTTGCAAAATGCTTTAGAAATTATCTTGTTTGAACACTTGCAAAAATCAAATGAAGCAAGTATTTGTTATTATCCCCATTTCAGAGATGAGAAAACTAAAAGAAAGAAGTAATTTGCCCATGTAGTAAATGCCAGTGTAAGATTCAAATTCAGGTCTTTCAGACTCCAAATTTGGCACAATATTCACTATGCCCAGATAGAGTTAACACTCTCATTTTAATTAAGAAAGTTGGGGCCTTAGAATGATCAAACTAGATGCAGCTCTGAAACCAGTGATATACCAATTGGAAAAAGCTAAATATGAATTTGATTCCTATTGTATTTCTTAAATTTTCTTTAAAAAATAATATAGATATTACAAACATAAAATGCTAATATGCAAGAAGGGAAAATACATTAAACTACGAATTTCTGATATGTTAAGTTTATTTTTTCCAAAAATGTATACTGAATTTAATACAATACTGCACCTGCTTGTTAGTATCCCTTTCTATATTTTTTAAAAAACATTTTGAGACTGTTAACCTTTTGCATTACTGTCACAACCCAGCAACTCCTTACTCTACCAAGTACAGTACCAAATATGTTTACCTAAACAAAGCAAATCAACACATTAGAAGGAAATATGTTTTATTCTATACTTTTGGTCTATAACCTCTGTGCCAAGAAGTGGGAAACATGATTTCTCATCATTTTTCTGTACTCATGAATGGTCACTACATGAACAAGTTGTTGAATAATCTTCATCCACTTTTCCTCAGGAACTCTAATTTCACTTTTTTAAAAAAAGATCTTGCTTTATTTTTTTTATCCACTTTTGGGAGTCTTTGTGGTCAACTCATTCTTTTCCTCCCACTCCCCCACCATAATGTATTCACTGTAAAGACACTCTCTTCTGGGTTTTCTTAACCTAAATCATCTGTTTTCCTTTATATTACTGGGGCTACTGTGTAAATTGTTCTCCCAGTTCTGCTCATGTCTCTTTATATTAATTCCTACAAATCTTCATGAGTTTCTCTGAATCTGACCTCTTTTGTTATTTCCTATGATAAAATATTATACCATAATGCAATAATATCATAGTTTACATAGCTATTTCCCCATTGATGGACACTCATTTTCCCCCCACAGTTTGGTTACAACCACAATAAAAAAAAGTGATACTAATAAAGAACTTTGAATATAAAAGCCCTTTCCTTCTCTCTTTGACTTCTTTAGGGGGTATATGCTTAATAGTAATATTCCTAGGTTGAAGGTATGGACAGTTGAATGAATTTTTAGTTATAGTTTCAAAGTATCTTCAGGAATGGTTTGATAATTCATAACTCTACTGTTGGAAAATGGCCATTGTTTCTTTCTTTATACCCAAATATTTCTGGTTCTTATGCTTTTTCTTCATTTCCTTTTAAATACTCATCATCCCATGCTACCCTGTGATCAACTGGAATTTATTTGAACATTCACTAACATTACTCTCCTCTCCTAGTCCCTGAGTATTTCCCTGTTGGATTGAATGTATTTCTATACCAGTATGCTTTGTATGTGTATGCACATGTATACATTTCTCTACACATTCTGTCCTCTTTGATCAATTCAGATAAGGAGGGTAAAATTCATGAAGTGCCTGCTCCCACAACTTCAACTTCCATATTTGTATAATCTTCTAGTATACCCAAATTATGAGAAATAGTAAGTTTCTCCCTCTTCCACTTTATTTCTACCCTACATTATTTCTTTTCTTTCTCCCTCCAAAATCAGAAAACAGAACAAAACCACATATAGACCCAGATTTTTTAACTTTTCTTTAATTCCTTAATGACCCTTGAAGACAGAATTCTGAAGGCACACTTGTCCCTGTTCCCCCTTTAGGCTTGATAATCACTTAGCTGTTCATGTTATTCAACTGTACCTTTCTGTGCTTCTCTTATCTGCCATGTTTATATTTCAGAGATTTTGCCCAGTTTGGATCTTTTCATCAGGAATTTTTGGAGTTTTTTATTCAACTAAAATTCTATTCCTGCCAGCTTCCCTGTTTTATAGGATTATATTTACTTTATCAAGGTAAGCTATTCTTGGTTATGTCTTATTCTTTCTCTTTTTTGGGGAGTGGGGAGGGAGGAGATACATAGTATTCCAAGATCCTTTCCTTTATTTTAATTGCAACATAACCTTGCATAAATCTGTAACTCCTTGATATTTGAATTCTTTCTTTCTGAATGCTTTCCAACATCTTTTCTTTGATCTGCAACCATTGCATTTTTTAACTATTACTTCTGTTAAAGTGTTCAGTTGGGGATTTTTTTTTTTCAGGAGATGACTAGCAGATTCTATTTTTACTTTGACTTTGGGGTCTAATAGTTCTGGGTGGTGTTCTTAAAGATTTCTTGAAATATGGAATCCTGTTTTTGTTATGCTTTTTCAGGAAGTTTAATGGTACTTTATACCTCCCCCTTGGTCTACAAAATTTTCATTTTTTTTCTCTCTCCTTTTTCCTAACATCTTTTATCTCCTGAAGTCATTGACTTCTATTTGCTTCATATTCTTTTTGGAAAGAGTACACTATTTGAAGTAGGGTTTTCTCCTTTTTTGTTTGAAGCTATTTATCCTTCCAATTTTCTTCAGGAACTTTAATATTATTTTTTTAATCCCTTTTGAAAATAAAAAGTTACAAAAAATATTTCTTGCTTCATTTCTTCCATCCACTTTTAGGAGTCTTTGAGGTCAACTCATTCTCACCTTCCAACTCCCCTCTCTCCTCTAGATTGGCTTGGATATATATTCACTAGGAAGATACTCTCTTCTGGGAATACCTCTTTGGGTTTTCTTAACCTAAAGCATTTCTTCATTTTTTGCTCATGTTTCTAGTCTCAATTCGTAGATTGAGACTTTATACTAAGGCCAGGCTCTACTCCCCCTGATGAAGTGTTTTGTCCCAGGTACGGATCCCAATTACAGTCTGGATGACATTGCTGCTGCTCTGTCATAGTTCTGGATTGGGAAGTTCAGTTCTGGTCCCCGCTCCCTGTATTATCTGCAACCTGGAGCAAGAGGTAAGGTGCAGGGAGCTGGGATCAGGGCCTGACTTGTTTCAATTCCCGGTTCCTCCTTTTGTCTCCTAGTCATCCAAAAGGCATTCTGACCTCTCTCTCATCTGTGTCTCATTATGGAATCACTTATTTGGAGGTGGTTCTTTGGTATTTTCCTAACCTGACACTGGAAGTCAGCTCCTGGAAGGCACATGCCAGGGGTCTCAACCCATCTGTCTTCTTGTGGGGGAACATCCTAAGAATTCATTGGCCCCCCTTCTACAGCTAGCACAGGCCAGCTCCCCAATCCCAGAGCCAACAGGCTAGGCTTGCTGCCATCTCCTTGTGCAGTCCTGGACAGGATGAAGGAGCTTGCTTACTATTCGCTGTTGTTGATGGTGTTTAACTTTGACTTTATTGGATCTTTGTTCATCTAATGCTTTTTCATCTTTGCTGGGATGTTTCTCTGGGAACCTGGACTCAGCTGGAACCTTTCACTTTGCTATCTTTACCTAAAGTCTCCTTTTCTTTTCATGGAACTATGGATCAAAAAAATCATATGTAAAGAGTTGGAAAGGGCCTTTCTTGTTGTTCAGTCATTTCAATTGTATCCAATTCTTTGTGACCCCATTTGGATTTTCTTGGTAAAGATACAGGAGTAATTTGCTATTTCCTTCTCCAGCTCATTTTACAGTTGAGGAAACTGAGGCAAACAGGATAAAGTGATTTACCCAGGGTCACACAGCTAGGACCAGGTTTGAACTCAAAAAGATATGCCTTCCTAACTCCAGACTCTGGACACTGCACCACCTATAGCTGCCCTTTGTAAGGAGCAAAGAAGTTATCTATTGAAGCTCTTCTCATTTCACCATTGAGGAAAATGAGCAAAAAAAAGTTAAATAAGACTTGTCCAATGTTATACAGGTAGGCTCTTGTACTTATTGGGGTCAGTTTTTTGCTCTGTTTGATTTTCTCCTCTTGTACATGCTGTCAAACTTTAGAACAGTGCCCTAAGTAGTGGAATTGGAGTGAGAGGACCACTGAGGGATCTTTCGCAAGTCACAATCTCTCTGGAAATTCGTTTTCTCAACTGTAAAATAAAATTGTTGTATTAATCATTGTCCTAGTTCTACCCATTTCATTTCCTAGAAGTCTCCCCAGTTCCTTCTGAAATATTTTCTTTTTTAAAAAAAGATATTTTGGAGGGCAAGTAGGTAGTGTAATGGATAGAGCACCAAGCCTAGAGTGAGAAGGATCTGAATTCAAATCCAGCCTTTTACCCCAATTGCTTCTTTCTTCCCTCGCTCCATCAGAGAGAGACAGAGATAGAGAGATGGAGAGAGAAGAGAGACAGAGAGAGAAGATGAGAGACAGAGAGAGAAGAGGAGAGACAGAGAGAAAAGGAGAGACACAGAGAGAAAAGGAGAGAGACTTTTTACTGATGTCTCCCTTCTAGCGTTCATTTCTAAGATGATCCTTTTGTCTTTAAACCACAGGTATTTCTCACTCTCCTCTAGTTTGCATCCTCTCTTGTGACAAAGAAGAGCAACAAAGCAATGTCTGAAAATGTTTTATGATATTCTGCCCTAGTAGTACTCTACTTGTCTGTCATAAGGAGAATCTGTGTTTCACTTTTGTCCCTTCTTTTTAACCTTCAATCGTTTTTCTGTTACTCAGAATCTGAGTGAACTTTTTCATTAATGTTATTTGCAGTCACTGTGGATGTTGTTCTCTTGGTTTGCTTACTTTGATCTATGTCAGTCTGCACAATTTGTTACTAAAATTAAGAAATGAAAATTAGAATTATTGGAAGTCTGTGTGAATTCCTCCCAAACAAGAATAGAATCTTAGAGATTCTAAGATAACAGCAGATGCAGAGTTTGAGGATTTTTCTATGTCTATCTTGATCACTTTCTCCTTTGGCAAAATTTAGTCCCTTCTCTGGATCTGTTTCATCATTTGGAAAATACAAGCACTGGACAAAAATTAAGGTCCTGGCCAGATCCAAATTCTATGGCCCTGATTAAGTAACAGCCAGCTAATTTAACTTTATAAAAAACAGTGGGATGCCAACAGCATGGTGAAGTTTTATTTCAATAAGGCATTACTACATTTTTGTGGCTAAGATTAACAACAAATTGCCTAATAATTCAGTAGAACAACATCTGGTTGGATAACTGGACAAATGCAGTGAATATCAGATCCATGTTAATTTATACAGAAGTCTGCAGTAATCTACCACAAAGCTCTGCCCTTGGTTTGGATATATATTACATTTGATCTTATTTTCTACAATGTGCACTGCAAGAAGGCATGCTTATTTCATAAAACCTCAGCAGTCAGTCTACAAAGCATTTATTAAGTGCTTACCATATGCCAGTCTCTGTGTTAGGTTCTGGGGACAGAAGGCTTGGCAAATGCATGTTCTTTGCCCTCAAGAAGCTGGCATTCTAATGGAGTAGACACAATGCAAATAATTATGTACATATAAGATATATGTAGAAAAGATGGCATGAAATCTCAGAGGGAAGGCACTACTAATAGACCAAGAAGGCCTTTTTGGAAAAAAAGAATTGAAGCTGAATCTTATCTAGGGAGAATAAGAAGCAGAAGTTTAAAAAAATAATAATAAAGCATGTGAGACAGTCATTGCAAAGGTACAGGAATAGATAGGAGTGTGAGAAATAGCATGGAGAGCAGTGGATCATAAAGTATATGGAGGGAACACTTAAAAGGTAGGAAAGGTAGAGATTGTCAAGGACTTTGAAAATCAAACAAAAGATTTTCTATTTGATCCTGGAGTTCATAGGGAGCCACTACAATTTATTTAATGGGGAAGGAGAGTGTCAACAAGGGCAGATCTAAACTTTAGGAAACTCATGAGGATAATTTGGAATGAGGAAAGACTTATACCAGACCAAAAAGGAAGCTATTTCAGTAGCTCATGTAAAAGGTCTCTTAAAGGTGTAACGTAAACAAGATCTCAAAGGCAGTTAGGGGTTCCAAGTGGGAGATGGAGAGCCATGTGAAAGGAATAGCAAGTAGAGTATGTACATGGCTCATTGAGCACATGAAGAGAGCAATATGTAAGAAGGGTGGAAAGGTAGGAAGGGCTTTGAAAGCCAAGTGGAGTGTTTTATTCTGGAGGAAAACAGAGCCACAAATGTTCATGAAGGGGAGAAGTGACATGGTCAGACTATGCTTTAGGAAAATCACTTTGATTTCTTGAGCGGAGGATGGTTTGGAGTAGAGACCTGAAGAAGGTGACTGCAACAGCCAAGTGAAAGATGATGAGGATTTGTAGTAGAGATGTGACCATGTAGCAGGAAAGAAGGGGATGTGCTTAAAAGATGACGTAAATGTAAAAATGGCAAGACTTAGCAACAGACTGTATGTAGAGAGATTGACACTGTTATGAGTCTGCAAGTTTTATATGGAATAATCAATATTCAAAAACACCTCAAGAAGTTAGAACAATGAGTGAAAAAACAACTAAGGGCAAAGTCCTGTGTTTGGGTTTAAAAAGACTTAATTATAAAAGTGCAGGATATGGTAGAACTGGATTCTACCCAAGACACCAAATATTTTTAAAAATAAGAAAACTACTATAATTTTGCTTTCAATAAAAGAGTAGAACTTATAAATAGTTCCACTGCATTTAATGGCAAAGAATTATATATAGAATTTGGAGAATCATGTTACATTCTGTGTATCAAAATTTAATAGAGCAATTGATAAATAGGATGGTGAATTGACAAACAGAATGGTGAATAAAATCCTATTATGTAGGAGGAGTCAAATTATTTAGTCCCTTCAGAACTAGGACCAATTTAATTCAGCAAATATTTATTGAGTGACTATTAACAATAGCTAGCATTTACACAGTGCTTTAAGATTTGCAAAATCCCTTAAAATGTTAACTCATTTGGATCCTCACCACAGGTAGGTGCTATTATGATAAACTAGTTAGCTAGGAAGTGTCAGATATCCTGACTCCATATCCAGTACAACAGCTGTGCTACCTAGCTCTAACCTGGGGCATTTTGTTGCTACTCATAATGCTCTATCCATTCTACTACTAACTGCTTTTAGGCTAACTAGAATGAAGGGATGATGGAGACAGCATTGCCCTGGAGACAGAAGACCAGAATTCAAATCCAGCCTCAGACACTTACTAGCTGTGTGATCTCAGACAAGTCACTTAACCCAGTTTCCCTCAGTTTCCTCATCTGTAAAATGAGCTGAAGATGGAAATGGCAAACCACTCCAGTATCTTTGCCAAGAAAACTCCAACTTGGATCAATAAGACTACGACTTGACTGAAATGATTCAACAATCACAAAAAACAAACACTATGATAAGAGGGGAATATAAATATGAATAATAATACAGTACACACCCTCAAGAAGCTTCTAGTCTACTAAGATTAAAAAACAAGTATAGAAATGAGTGTAGATCAAAAGATAATGTAAGATGTATATAATACAAAGTATAATATAAAAGATAAGAATTGCTATGGGAATTCCTTCTCTTTTTATTTTTTTTTTTAGAGTGACAACCTTTATTAAACACAAAGTACATTTAAATTAAATGTTTGAAAGTAGTCTAAGACTAAAGGACTGGATTAATACCTTGTAAAGTGACTTGAATACCATTGGCATGTTATAAATTCTGCTTGAAAGGAAAGAAATACTATCTTTATAATGAGATGTGGCAATTCCTTCTCAATTCTAGTGCCTTCCTCTCTGTTGATTATTTTCAATTTATCCCTTGTTTGTGCACAACTTGTGTTTGTTAGCATGCTGCTTCACCCATTAGAGAGGATCTTGAGAGCAGGGATTCCTTTTATACCTTTCTTCGAATTCTTGGTTCTCAGCACAGAGTCTGGCACATTGGAGAAGTTTAATAAATATTAACTGGTAGACACACAATGGAGATTGTGAATGTAATAGTATCTGAGACAGCCCAGAAGGATGGAAGAGATCTCAAGGAAAGAGCAAGAAAGGTCAGTTAGAATGAAGGGAGTAGTATGAACCAAATTATGGAAGTGGGAAAGGGATTGATTGGTATAATTTATGGAGAAGAATATTTTAATTCAACATAAGGAAGTATTTCCTACATATCAGCTTAATCTCACAAAGACAAAGACAGGCCCCCTAAAGTAGTGACTTTGTTCTCCATGAGTAGAATGTGACTTACACTGAATGGGAGATTGAAATAGCTAATTTCTTAGGTTCTTTTCAATCCTGATGTTCTATGTTAAATCTCTCTTCTTAGGAGCTCAAGGTACTTTTCACTTACTTATGTGAAACAGAAAAAGCTTATAAAATAGTGTTACTGAGAATATTTAAGTGCTGGTAGTCTCTCATTCATATAAGGCCAACTTCTACATTAAATATTAATATTTTTCCAATATCCTCAACAAATTGACCATTTAATGTTTAGAAGAATTGCACATGTTTAACCTATATTGGATTGCTTACTGTCTTGGAGAGGGGAGAGGAAAAAAGGGAGAACAATTTGGAAAACAAGGTTTTACAAAGGTGAATGCTGAAAACTCTTTGCATGTATTTGGAAAAATAAGATACTATTTAAAAACAACAACAACAACAAATTAGTCATTTTGTCTCTGCTTAAAGCCTCCCAGTGATGAAGAACTCATTTTATATCAAGACAGCACATTTTATTTGGAAATAGTTTTAAGGGTTAGAAGTTGCTTCCAACCTCACATTTAGCTAATAACTATCTATTAATTTCCATCCCTTGAGTAGTGCTAAACTGAGATAAAGTATTCAGTCAATACTTAAGGAAATTAATTCAGGCTCTACACTGAAAGGTCAAATATTGAAGCTGAAGCTTAAATTCTATGGCCACATAATGAGAAAATTGGACTTATTGGGAAAGAACCTGAGATGTCAGGAAAGAGTGAAGTCTAAAGGAAAAAGGGATAGCAGAGGATAACATGGAAAAATAGTATCATGGAAACAAAGGTCTTGAATTTGGACAGACTTTGAGAGATAGTAGAGGACAGGAAGAGCTGGTGTGATAATGTTCTGGTCCATGGGGTTTTGAAGAGTCAGACATGACTGAATGACACAGCAACAGCATCGATAACAGGTAAATCTGATCCTCCTTCCACATGATAACCTTTCAGTTGCTTGAAAAGCACAAGCATTTTTCTCTAAATTTCTCCTTCTAGCTAAATCCCTAATTTTGGGAACCAGTGCTCATAGGGCATAGTTTCTAGTTCCCTCATAATATTGACTGTACTTTTCTGGATCCACTATAACTTGTCAATGTTCTTCCTGAAATTGCAGAGCCCAAACCATACAAAAAACTGTATTAATGTTCTGACCAGAGCTTAATACATCAGGACTATTACCTCCTTCAATATGCTGGTCTTAGCTGCACTGGGTTTGTGGTTGCCGCATTGCACTGATTCACATTGTGCTTGCAGGTTAACTAACCACCCCCCCCCCAAGTCATTTTGCATGGAAACTGCTGTCTAAACACATCTGCCTGTACTTGTGCAGTGTCAGTAACCACAGCAATAATTAATACATGTTTGTGGAATGAACAATTGGTTAAATGAAATGTATGGATTGATCCTACCAGTTAAAAGAAGTATTGCTCCAAAGTTGAGAGAGAATGTTGACTTGAAAACCAAAAATCATAATCATCCACTAAAAGCCTGTGTTGGCAACAATTACATAGTAATTTCATTGCTTGAACACAGTAAATATACTATAGAAGCATTTTTAAAAGCACAAATAAGCATCAGTCATTGTCACAGTCCCTGCATGTGAGTTTATATGCCAAATATCTGGTTTAAAGAATCAGCTAGGAAAGGACATGCCCTTTCTTTATCAATCTAAACTCAAAGTGAACAGGATTTTGTTCTTATCACTTTTAATTTAAATGAACTTATGTTGCCACCTTCACCCAGGGGCTATGCCTGTATCCCTAACAGGCTCCATCAAGCATTTTGTCATCAGCTTTATTGATGCAATGATGGATGTGGATTTTCCTTTCTAGCCACTCACCTTCAAGCAGTCATGAACTGCCCTCAAGCTCCTTTTCAAAAAGCAAACCAACTTAGGTCCAACCGCTGAGTCCCTGAGCCCCGCTGGGTAGTTACAAGCAAATCCAACACACTGTATTCATAAATTACTATCCCTGTCTCATTTGCCTAGTCTTAGAGAGGCCTTCCACAACAGTAACCCGGCCATTTGGCCACTTGCCAAGACAGAAGAGCTGATGACTATTTTGCATAGCTATTTACATAAATTTAAATTTATTGCTTGAACCCAGCAGCTAAAGGAAGCAATTTCCTTCCTAAACAAAGTGGCCACAACTCTAAATCAAAGAAAGGAAGCCAGGATGAACATGGCAAATTGGGTCAGTACAGCTGCCCTCCGTGCACACAGCTGGCTATTGGCAGCAGCCTGTTGGTAGGTTTTTGCCACTGAGCTCTGAGGACTAAGACAGGCACCCTGGGATTCTATTTCAAGGAGTGGATAGCTGCAGCTTCCAGGTGCCAGCACATTATTCAGCTCTTTGTACCATGGGAACTCTCAAGAGGAAAATGGAACAATGCTATCTGCCGGCTTACTGCACTTCCAAGGGAGACTAGAGGAAAACTGGAAACCTCTAGGATGCTCAGATTAGTGGGACCGTCATTATTAAAAATAATGGTAACAGGAATCTGCATAATATTTCCACTTTCAGTGATCTATAGTTCCCTTAAAGGGCCTTGATTCTCTAGTGATTCAACAGATGACCACATTCTACACATGAGTGTCAACTGTTTTCTTACTTCTCCATCACAGCTATTTCAAGGGAATGGAGCAGGGGTCACCAATCTCAGTCAGACCTTGATTTTATCTTTTTTTTTTTTATATATAAAGCTTTTTATTTACAAAACATATGAGTGACCTTTCAACATTGACCTTTGCAAAAACTTTTTTTTCCCCAAGCTTTTCCCCTCCTTTCCCCCACCCCCCACCCCTAGATGACAGGTAATCTAATACATGCTAAATAGGATAAATTATATGACAAATACAATACATGTATACATATCTATACAGTTATCTTACTGCACAAGAAACATCAGATCTAGAAAGAGAAGAAGAAAAAAACAACCTAAGAAGGAAAACATAATGCATGGAAATATTCACAGAAAGCGTTAAAATGCTGTGTTGTGGTTCACTCTCAGTTCCCACAGGCCTCTCTCTGGATGTATATGACTATCTTCATCGCAGAACAACTGGTTTGAATCACATCATTGTTGAAGAGAACCATGTCCATCAAAATTGATCATCGTATAGTCTTGTTGCTGTGTATAATGCTCTCCTAGTTCTGCTGATCCCACTCAGCATCAGTTCATGCAAGTCTCTCCAGGCCTCTCTGAAATCCTCCTGCTGGTCATTTCTTACAGAACAATAATATTCCATAACATTCATATACCATAATTTATTCAGCCATTCTCCAATTGATGGGCATCTTTTCAATTTCCAGTTTCTTCCCACTACAAAAAGGGCTGCCACAAACATTTTTGCACATGTGGGTCCCATTCCCTCCTTTAAAATCTCTTTAGGATATAGGCCCAGTAGAAACACTGCTGGGTCAAAGGGTATGCACAGTTGGATAACTTTTTGAGCATAGTTCCAAATTGCTCTCCAGAATGGTTGGATCCGTTCACAGTTCCACCAACAATGTATCAGTGTCCCAGTTTTCCCACATCCCCTCCAACAGTTATCATTCTTGATTTTATCTTTAAGTAAATCTTTTTGTACCTCTATTCAATAGGAAAGGAAATTAATTCTGAAGTTTTCCACACATGTCAAATATATATATAATAATGGGGTAGGAATGGAACCTATGATTGTGCTGACCCAGGTAATTCCCACATGAATGAGCAAAACTTCTCTATCAAAGCAGATCAGCGGCTGTTTTGCAACTTACCATTTTTAAAAAACTGTCTAGAGCATTGAGAGGTTAGAGATTTAAACCCACTAATTTATGGCTACTTCTAAAGTAAAACAGATTAATTTTTCACAAAAAAACTATAATTAATACACAACAACATCTTATAATCCACACCACTACTTTTGAATATTTTAATAATTATATATACATATAATATATAATTATTGGCCTTATACCTCTTTGACAAGCTTTTCTTTTCTTACAGGAGGAAATCCTCTGTAGACCCAGGTCCCAACCCCCACAGTGGAGAGCCATTAGCCAACATGAAATTTGCTCTACTTTAATGAGAGTTTCACTTGTCAATACCCATCACTTTTCATCTTATGTGGAAAAAGTGGCCAACTTCTAAAATATTTTCTTCATTTTCCGTGACAGAACAATTCCCTTAACAAAAAAAGTAAAACATTTTTGGAAACTAGAACCCATGCACAAAAATTATGCTAAATTCTTCAGTTTTAGAATCACAAAATTATTTTTTAGAAACTTGAAGTAATGCAAATGAACTATGCTAAATTCCTTAGTTGTAGTATCACAACAAATTTGTGATTTTAAGTCACCTAGCACAAATATACAAGCATGTACACTTGTAGATGGGTAGCTAGGTGGTACAGTGACCTTGAGAAAGACATTTAACCCTATTTGCCTCAGTTTCCTCATCTGTAAAATGAGTTGGAGAAGGAAATGGCAAACCGCTCCAGTATCTTTGCCAAGAAAACCCAAATGGAATCATGAAGCATCAGATACAACTGAAACAACTGAACAACAACAAATACTTGTGTACTCATTTTGGATTATAAGGTGACATGTTGATTAACTAAAATTCATCACAAAGAACTATCAATGAATTGAATTTATTCCCTTGTGCCATTTATAGGTCAAAAAGATAAGTGGTAAAAAGAAGTACCATTATCAGATAACTTTTGAGTTATATCCTATGGTCAGCATTTTAGAAAATCAATCTCAGACATCATTTGGTTCCCAAATCTTATTTTATAGGTCATTGTATCACAAGATCTTGGATGTAATTATGGAAGGGTTTCCAGAGGCCATTAAGCACAACCTACTCATCTTAGACATATGGAAACGGGTGGCCACAATGGCACCATTAACCTGTGTCAGAAGCAAGATTCGAACCTAAGTTCTCTGACTCCAGAGTTACTCCTCTCTTTCCACTGCATAAAACAATTGGGTGCTCAGAGAGTTTAAGTAACCTTCATAATAATCCAAGATTCTTTCAGTTATATTACATTGGTTTCATTGAATCTTATCTCCACACCTACATGTAGAGCACTACAGGCTGTTCACTAATTCTCAGAAGAACAATTAGCACAGCAAGATTTAAGGTTAACACTAAATACTATTAAAAATGGCTAGCATTTATATAGCACTTAAGTCCTGCAGAACACTTTACCCATGTTAACTCATTTGATCCTTACAATGACTCTAAGAATTTTTTAATCATGTCTGAGGCTTCATGAGCCCATTTTGGGATTTTTTGGGGGAGGGGTTAAATATTCTGAAGTAGTTTGCTATTTCCTTCTCCATCTCATTTTACAAATGAGGAAACTGAGGCAACCAGGGTTAAGTGACTTGCCTAGGGGGGCACAGCTAGCAAGTGTCTGAGGTCAGCTCCTCCTGACTCCAGGGCCAGAGCTCCATCTACTGAGCTCCCTAGCTGCTTCTCTCCCTATAAAATGGGCACTATTATTATCCAGGCACAGTATTCTATCCACTGCAATGCTGATTATATTATTAATAATATAGTTAGTATTTATATATCACTTAGATTTGAAAATTGAGGGGGCAGCTAGGTGGTGCAGTGGATAGAGCACCAGCCCTGAAGTCAAGAGGACCCGAGTTCAAATCTGGTCTCAGACATTTAACATTCCCAAGCTGTGTGACCCTGGGCAAGTCATTTAACCCCAATTGCCTCAGCAAATAAATAAAAAATAAAATTGAAAATTGCTTTATATATGTTAATTCATCTGAACCTAACAACAATTGAACTGTTTATTATGATCCCTCTTTTATCCCTCAGTTTCTAAAACAGTGTTTTAAATTAGGACTTTGTAACTCCAACCCTTGGAACTTGGTCTACCCTGCCCTTAAGCTGTTAAGAAGCAGTATATAGATACTGAGCCAGCTTTGAAGTCAGTAAGACCTTAGTTCGACTCTTACTCCTATCCTAAATCAGCTGAGTAACCCAGAGCAGATCATTTATGTTCCACAGCAGGTAGCTATCTCCACTGGTAGAGGAAGTTTCCTCCCCCTTGAATTCCCCAGACTGATGAAATGACAGGCCCAGTGAAAAAATAAAACTTGTGGCAATAACAGATCTCCCATCACTAAGACATTGTAATATATGCCTCCCCTGAAAACCTTCCATTAAATTAAAATGGAAAAAAAGATAAGGACTAAATAGAGGCTGTTATGATTTAAAAGAAAAATAAAATATCCTTTGGTCCCAGAGATCTTTAATTAGGTATTTGACCAATGAGGTCAAAGATATATACAACAAAAAAGTCACTCCAGCAGGGCTTGGGTTTTTTTATTTGTTTGTTTGTTTTTTTGGCAGGAAAGAATTAGACACAAAGTAGATGACCAAGAGGAAGAACTGTCATGCCGGATTATATAAGGAAACATTATTGCATCTTGAGAAATGAAAAACAATTCAAAAAAGCATTAAAACTTTTATGACAGAATACAGACGTTACTAGAAATAGGAAGAAAAATGGAAAGTACAACAAAAAATGAAACTGAAGTTTTTATAATTATAATGATTAAGTTTGGCTCTGCAGAAGAGATAAGAACATGTACCTCCCTCCCATCTTTTGGTAGGTGTGGGACACTTACTATATTTATAAGAAATGGCTGGTAAATTGGTTAGGTTTTCTGAACTTCCCCTTCTCTTCCCTTCTTTGTGTGGGTAGGAGGTGAAGGGACTTAACCTTTGTTTTTATAGTACCTTCATTTTAGAATATAACAATAAACATTTAGTTTGTGGCAGCCCTTTTTGTAGTGGCAAGAAACTGAAAACTGAATGGATGCCCATCAGTTGGAGAGTGGCTGAACAAATTATGGTATATGAATGTCATGGAATATTATTGCTCTGTAAGAAATGACCAGCAGGACGATTTCAGAGAGGCCTGGAGAGACTTGCATGAACTGATGCTGAGTGAAACGAGCAGAACCAGGAGATCATTATACACGGCAACAAGAAGATTATATAATGATCAATTCTGATGGATGGGATTCTTTCCAAAAATGAAATGATTGAGGCCAGTTCCAATGATCTTGTGATGAAGAGAGCCATCTATACACAGAGAGAGGACTGTGGGAACTGAGTATGGACCACAACATAGCATTTTCACTTTTTGTTGTTTTTTTTCTTATATTTTGTTTTCTCTCATTTTTTTCCTTTTTGATCTGATTTTTCTTGTGCAGCAAGATAATTGTATAAGTATGTATACGTATATTGGATTTAACATATATTTTAACATGTTTAACAAATATTGTATTATTTTCCATCTAGGGGAGGGAGTGGGGAGAAAAAAGGGAAAATGTGGAACACAAAGTTTTGCAAGGGTCACTATTGAAAAATTACCCATGCATATGTTTTGAAAATAAAAAGCTTAAAAAAAATAAACATTTTCAAAAGAAATTTTTGATGACCAACTATAAAAGACTTAGATTGTTTGTCCTGATTAAAGTAACTAAGACAATTCCAAAGGGCCCTTGAGGAAAAATTATATTTTTCAGCAGAGAGAGAACTGATAGACATAAATGCAAATTTAAACCAGTTTATTAAAAAAAAAAGAGAGACCTGAAACCAAAAACTTTCTTCATTTTAATTGTTTTGTTGGTTTCTTTTACAACATGATTGATATAAAAAAAAAAAAATCTGGCATGACCTCAGATGTATAATAGAAATCAAAGTGCTTGCTTCTTAAAAACGGGGGAAGGGTTAGCAAAAAATTTGGAAATCGAAATTTTAAAAAATAATTAACAATTGGGAATTATTGGGAAATATTTAATGAAATAAAAATAATTTTTTAAAAATCATCCCACTACTTTTCAACTATCTCTATCACAACAAATTTAAAGTGGTTGACTTTATCTGCCTTGTTTTCCATCAATCTGCCCCAAATTCAATTTCTTCTCTTCTTTATTCCTAGGTTCACCTTCATCAAATACCTCTCCTTCATTTCTTTTTTCCTAGTCCATTGCACTCCGTCCTTCCTTGTCATCATAAATATCTTAGACAATCTCTCATAGCCTACTTTCATCCCATAAATCTTTGCTCCTTTCCTTCCAAAAATTTACCCAGGAAATGCACATCTTTCCTGAGATTATCATAGGTTCCATAGTGAAACTAATACATTTACAGTAACTATACCATTGTGGAAAGGGCATTGGGTTTTAGGGTAATAAGAATTTAGTTTGAATCCTAGCTCTGCTATTATTAGCTGTGGGAACTTGGGCAAGTCCCTGTCTCATCCTCAATTTCCTCATCTGTCAACTGTAGATAATAAATAACTGTAAGATCAGATTCAAAGAGTTGCTAGGAGGATTCAAAGATATTATGTATGGAAAACATTTTGTCAAGTGCAATATAAATGTCCGGATTTCATTACTCGCAAGGCTGTGATTCTAATCCTCAGGGATATGCCTTGTTTAAGGCTATAGAGGTCAGCTGAAATGCCCTTCAATGGCATTCATTAAATATTAAAAGATAAGCTGTTTCCCATAGCTCTCTGCTGCTGCTATGGGTACTGGTATAAAATGATGCACTTGTTTGTTGTCCTTCCAAGCACACTCATAAACTAAAAAAGGAGCCTGGCATGCTATAGTGAAGAAAGTGCTGGATCTGGAATTATGATGACTTGGGTTCATGGGTAAATCACCTAATTATTCTAAGCTCCAGTTTCATTGTTTTTTAATTAAACAACAAGCATCTATTAAACACCTACTGTGTAATAGGTACACACAAGGGTAAAACTCTCTTCAGAGATCTTAATAATAATAATGATAATAGCTAACATATATATATATGTATATATATATATATATATATATGAGATAACAATCATTATCTCACTTGATACTCACAATAACCCTGCGATGTAGGTGCCATTATTAACCCCAATTTTACAGATGAGGAAACAGAAGTTAAATGATTTGACCCGGGTCCCATAGCTAAGAAGTATCAGAAAGTGTTTGAATTCTGGTCTTCCTGACTGGAGGCCCACTTCTAGATCCACTTGTCCACTTACCTCTAGCCACAGAGTAGACAAAGAAGCACATACAAAACAATGCCTTCTCTCAAGGCAGTAGTAAGGTTTGAGGATGATATAAATGAAGTGTTTTTTGAACGCTAAGCTACATAAATGTCAATTATTATCTGTCAGAGAGAATATTACTATCTTTCAAAGAAATTCAAAAGTATCCAGAAATGAATCTACCAGGATCTACTTCAGAAAGCAGACTTTGTCAACAGCTTGCTTGGCTGGAAGGAAAGGAGATTCACAGACAATGGTATTGCAGGATCATCATGTTATTATTATCATCAAAGCATACATAACCTTCTCCCCATGAATCCACTGAAAATCACTCTGGACTTCTGGTCGGGGGACACAGGTTTAAGACCTGACTGCCATTGATGTAATAGGACTCTGTGTCCCCCTGATCTTTGTGGAGGGAGGGCCACCTGGCCTGGGGAAATTCCTTAAAATGACCCCCACCCACCGGAATCTCCTCTGGGAAAGCTACCTGGTTCCCACGGGAAACTCCCACTTCCAACTGATCTGGCAATCACTTTGGTCTGGGATACAATCACCACCCTTATTGATTTGGAAATTAGTTCCTAATGGCTCCCTATCCCCAAACCATTGAAGGCTAAATAAAAAACAAAACTCTGTAGGCAAACCTTTGCTATTTTCCTAATTAGGAATTAGCCTATCGAAAGAAATAGTTTCTCAGTGAAAATAAGCCCATTTTTGCCAAATTCTTTCATAAAACCTGGGTCCCCCATAGCTGTTAGTGTATCTCTCACCCCTCAATACATGAACCACTTGTGTGACTTTCAGCAAATCACTTAAATGCTCGGGGTCAGTTTTTTCATCTGTAACAGGAGAGGACTAGATGTTTGTGAGGGTCCTGAAATTCTATTCCATTTCTTTCCCTCCTTGAAGAAACTGAGCTATCCCAGGCCTATTAGGCAAACAGATTTCTGTATTCCCTCCCTTCTCCCTCTAGGATGAAATCGCCAAGGGGACTGTGCAATAATAACTTGCCTCAACTAGGGAGGAGGAAGGGGAAACATCATTAATTTGGCTTTGTTGTGCATTCTCATTACCAGCTTAGGACAAGGTGGGGTAATGTGCAGAGAGGAACCAATCAGTCTCCAAGGAGAAGCCCAGAGAATTACACAACCTGTCACAGAGGATGCAGCTGAGAGCTTGCTTTCTCCACCTTCTCTCTGTCAGTGATTCAGCTGTCTGTGGTATGCCTCCTCACCCTACTGGAAGTCTTGTCTTCCTCTTCCTAAATGCATGTCACAACATGACATAAATCTGTACCTCGAAAACAAAGCAGCAGCCCGAGTCCTAATGCACCTGGACAGCATTCAGCCTGCATTCACTCTCTCCCTACCCCTTCCTTCCCCCACCTTTAAGAAGTTCCAAATGCATATTGTAGGTCTGAATTCATGTCCTCACCTCCCGCCAAAATAAAAGCATGCCAGATGGCACACATGCATTTTAGCTTTTGTGTTTTAACCAGTCACCTGATTAATTTTGAATGATAATGCATTAGGTCTTGTCTCCATTGTTGAGTGATTTTATTTGAGTCCTCCTCTCCGTGACCCCATTGGAGGTTTTCTTGGCAAAATACTGCAGTGGCTTGCCATTTCCTTCTTCAGCACATTTTACAGATGAGGAAATTGAGGCAAACAAGATGAAGTTTACTTGCCCAGAATCACACAGCTAGTAAGTGAATTAAGACCATGAATATGACTTTATTTTTTATTATATTTATATTTTGTAATTACATAATATCACATATAAGTATTTTAGTCAGAATAAATGAATTTCAGCATGGAAAATGTTAATTATAAACCTCTGGGTCTGTTTTAATTATCTTATTGTTTACTCATTCCTATATAATGATACTGCTTTCTCTTGGGTCTTCAAGTTGTCTAGCTATAAGTCAATCCTCCTTGCTTTAGAGTCCAAAGGCTCTAACCAGAGACCTTTTCTGTTTTCTCTTTACATACAGTTTCTTAGTAATCTCTATCAGCTTACATGGGTTCAATTTTATATAAATGTCTCCCATGGATAGGTAGGTGGCTCAGTGGATAGAACTTTGGAGTTCAAATCTAACCTCAAACATACATTAGCTATTTGATCCTGGTCAAGTCACTTAACCTGACTGCCTTAAAAAATGTCTTCCAGCTCTAAATATCCAGCCCCAATCTCCCTCCTAAACTCTAGTCCTGTACTACCAATTGCCCCTTGGCTATCTTCACCTGGATGTGCCATGGACATCACAAATTCAACATGTGTAAACAGATTTCTTTTTCTATAAACCCTCTTTTCTAAATTTCCTGTGTCTTCTAAATGTAAGCACCAATTTTCCAGTTACCTACGCTCACAATGTCTCTCTTCTCCCTCTTCCTTTCCTCTCTGATTATCACAGTAGGAAAAGAAGATGAGTTGAACATTCCTTACCATATTTAAGGGATTTTGAGATGAAGAGAAAGAGAAAAGAGGCTGCTTAAAGTAAAGGGCCTCCATTTTCTCACTAAAGAAAGAAGGTAATCAAATTATCCATCTTGGTCCAGCTTCTAGCTATAAAATCCAATCAGTCCATCCTTCTTCATAAGATTCTCGGGCTTGTACATTCCAATTCAAATTTCTTTGTTCAGAGTTTCTAAGACTAAACTTTGTATAAGGCAGGTATGCAAAAAATAACTACCGGTTGATAAGGTCACAAGGTATGCATTTTCTCTGTTCATAATATGAGAACACATGGATTTCATTTGTCACAGTACATTTATTTTCTCAGGGGAAAATAATAGTCATTACAAGCATGGGATGCAAAGTCAAGGGGAGAAGGGGAGAAATACCCTAAAACTATCAGCAATCACTCCAAATAGACAATCAAACAAAGTTTGAATGGTGGAAAGACTGCAGTTTAGAAGAAATTTAAATTCTGTTACTAGACATACTGAAGGAT
Organism: Myrmecobius fasciatus; assembly: GCA_023553655.1. Classification (NCBI taxonomy): domain Eukaryota; kingdom Metazoa; phylum Chordata; class Mammalia; order Dasyuromorphia; family Myrmecobiidae; genus Myrmecobius; species Myrmecobius fasciatus. The sequence continues at coordinate 43,980 of JAJPUD010006801.1, forward strand.
TTACTTGGCTAGTTGATCTAAACTTGGTTTGAATTAACATTCCCACCAGGCACATCCTTTTCTTGCCAGTTCAAGAAGCAACTTTATAAAATGATAATATATATTATCAAATTACTCTTAAGATTCTTTATTAATAATGCTTTGCTTTCTTTATCCAGAGAAAAGACAAGTTTTTGTTTATTTTGGAAACAAACTGGGTTGCCCCTTACTTTATTTGCTGAAGTTGAGTCCTGAACTGTATCTGAGGAATAAGGAGGGGAAAGGAAGAAAGGAGGAAGTAAAAATTTATTAAGCACCTACTATGTGCAAGGTACTGTGCTAAACGCTTCAAAAATATTATTTCTTTTTATCCTTACAACAATCTTGAGAGGTTATTATTCATCTCTGACTATATTACCCTTTTACCTCTCCTATCTTGTGAGGCTTCTCTTGTAAAAATCATTTTTATAATATAGGACTGGGTTGGGTGTAGGGGGAGATAAAGTTCAGCAAACCAGGGAATGCATCATCTCTCAGGATATGTAATATTTAAAAATAGTAAATGACTATGTTGGAAGGAAGGACTGATTAACATAACAGGACTTTTGTAGCATTTGAAGATTTGCAAGGTACATATTTAGGTTAACTAAATCTGCATTTTAGGTTAATTCATTTGCTCCTAAGAACAACCCAGTAAGGGAGGAGTTATTATCCACAGATGAGTAAATTGAGGCAGAGAGAGGTTAAATGATTTGCCCAGAATCATATAGTCTAAACTCAGGTCCTGACTCTAAATTCTAAACATATAATTTGTGATAAGTATTAATTTTCATATGTTTCATAGAATTCACATGATATATTTGAATGATTCTTATAATGTATTCCCTCTCTATCCCTAGCCTCTCTTTGATAGTTCCTTCTAGTTTGTTCTACTGTGTTATTTGAGTTTGGATCAAGCCTTCCATTTCATGTTCTGTTAATATGACTATTTTATATTTTTGTCAGTAGACATTCTATTTCACTAGCATATATTTGGGTAAGGTTGGTTCTGATAATTTCTGCTATATATTATAATTCCACTTCATTTTTTAAAATTTGATTTTCATCTATTTAAGAAGTAAAGGTTTAACAATTTTTCTAACAACTTTTAGTTTACATAAGGGGCAATGTGGTAGTAGATAGATAAGAAACTCAGCTTCACAATCAGAAAAACTTGGGACCTTTCCTCTAAAATGATTTACATGTCCTTGGTAAATCATGTCTCCCCCATTAGAGGTTAACCACAACCTTCTAAAAAACTCACTATAACTAGAAGTTGTAGAGGTGGTCTTGGTCTTCACTGGCAAAGGGAATCTTCCTATAATTAAATCATAATGTCAATCCCTCTCCCTCTCCCTGTCTATACTCAGTTTATTAATCTTCTCTTTTACTATAATTTTCAGATCTTTTTTCTGAAGACTACTTTTGCTACATCTCAGAAATTATGGTATATTGTCTCATTGCTATAATAATAATGATTTATAATTTAATATTTCCATGAGTTGATCTTTGGCCCACTCATTATTCAGGATATCAATAATCAATTCTGTCATAACCTGTGTTTTGAAAATGTGCACATGTTCCAACACAAGTGGTATATTAGGAAATAAATATTTAACTCAAATTTCCATTATACTTCTGTGAAATTTTGAGAGACCTTAAAAAACTGTGATACTTTACAATAACTCAAGTTGCAATTCTCCGGATATCTGTTTTTTGTTTTGTTTTTTACAAGCTAACACTAACAGGATCAATTACCACTCCTAAAGTCACATTAACCAATCTCTGGTTCTATACTCTCCTAAAGTAGGATATATCCCTTTCTCATTCTCCTAGTGTACAAACCTCCCCTCCAACAAAACCTGTTATAAAGCTCTTTTCTCTTTCCATAGACATACCTTCCCATCTTCCACAACCCCTTGAGGAATGGTCTTCAGAGTCATCTTTCATTTTTCTTTTCTGGGCTACTTCTTGTCTGTGTTACTCTATATTACTTTTAGGTTATTCTCCACATAGCCCAACTTCTGGTTGTAACTGAAAAAAACTATACTACAATCCTTCCTCTGCTCTGCTACAAACATTTTTAGCTTTTAAATTCAGTACTTTGTTTTTGTCATTTTAAATTCTACTTTACAACCTCTGATTTCTGACTGAAGTCTACTTCTAATATCTTTTCTTTTTTTGAATCACTCTTGAGTTTGTAATTGTTACTACACGATCACTGAAGAATCTAATAAATACTGTTTTTGGTCAAGGAAGTTTTATTTCTTTTCTGTCAGACTATAATACTTGCTCAAAGAGTTCTGGTTTTTCACTATTTTAAATCATTCTTCCTACTGACTTTATCTCTCTGTTATCTGCTTATACTTCAATTGGATTTCTAGTCTCCTTTACCTTAGGATGTGTTCTTTTCTCTGTGAGTAGCTCTGTGATCTCAATGTCTTCTGCTCCTTCTCCTAATTATTCTCCCTTTAAATCTGTGTAACTGGCAAAACCAGTGTTAGTTGCTCTTGCAGGGTGAAAAGAGGTTCCCACTGTCAGTGATATGGGGACAGAGAAAAAAAACACCTGTGGGGAACTGCTACAGCCAAGGTCTGAAACACAAGCCTGTAAGACTGCTTTCTTGGTAAAATAAAGACCAGAGAACTTAGCACCCACTTAGTTGATGGAGAGGAGAGCCCATGAACTTCAATAACAAAATGAAATAGATCATGTTTGGTCTATGCTGTATTCATTCAGAGTACGGGATTTGCATTTGCTTTCATTCTTGATAAATAGAGCCCATTTCTTTCTTTTGAGACACAAGCAAGAGATGAAAAAGCTGGTGCAGAGAGTGCCATCTTGAACAAGACAGGATTACAAGTATCTGGGTCCCCTCTGAGCCTTACACTGGCACTTAAGAATGCATGGATTCACAGTGGGTGGGCATAACAGAGCATTAGTGTTGCTTAGGTACAAGGTTCAACTACTTCCATTCCCAGGTTTAAAATAAATCAGCAAAAAAAAAAATCAGAATCTGAGGAACAGGCAAAAAGGAAAAGAAATGACGTCACTGAAAGATGTAATCAATACTGGAATCCCCATACTTAATAGCTCTAGAAGTTCCTAATGGGAGGTATATGGACTGCTTTTAAAACTTTGGTAACTATTTTAATATAAATAATTTCCACTGTATATATTCTGCATAGTAACATTGTACTGAAATATTAGCTTGCTTGATATAAGGAGAATTATGTATTGAGTACTTTTTTGCTAGTCTGATTATTTAATCTTTTAAAAAGTTTTAAAATGGAAAAAAATTTCTCCAAACTGGTCCTCATTGAAATACAAAAGTGAGGGGCAGTTGTGCCAAAAAAAAAAGGTGGGGAGAGAGCAGGAAAACACTAATTTTGAGTGTCTTTGGATAGAAACATGAGACTGATTTTTTTAATTAAAATGTATTATTGGGGCAGCTAGGTGGCACAATGGATAGAGCACTATCCCTGAAGTCAGGAGGACCTGAGTTCAAATCTGGTCTCAGACACTTAACACTTATTAGCTGTGTGATCCTGGCCAAGTCACTTAACCCCAAATTGCCTCAGCAAAAAATATATGTGTGTGTGTGTGTGTATACATATATATATATATATATATATATATAATTAATGTTTTATGGAATTTAAAAAAAAAAACAACTCCAAAAAAATTATTCTGAGAGGGGATCCAGAAGTTTCACCATACTACCAAAAGGGTCCAGGTTCACTGATACAAAAAAGGTTAATAAACCCTAATCTAGATTTATGTATTTTTTTTTCCACTCCATGCTTGTTTCCAATAAACACATAGCACCCCTAGGAGTTGGGAGAGATGAGAGAAAAATAAAAACAAAAGAAAGAAGCAAAACCTAAAGGCATTTAAGCATAAAACTGTCTTGTTCTGTCAAACTCTGCCCAATTTAAAAGAATACAAAAAGGAATTTCAATAACAGTCATCTTTTAATGGAATATTATTGTTCTATTTAAAAAATGATGAATAAGTTGATTTTAGAAAAGCCTGGAAAGATTTACATGAACTGATCCTAAGTGAAACAAGCAAAACTAGGAATACATTGTACACAATTAACAGCAAGAATGTGCAATGATCAACTATGAAAGACTTGGTTCTCCTCAGCAGTTCAGTGATCCAAAGCAATCCCAATAGACTTTGGACAGAAAATGCCATTTGTATCCAGAAAAAGAACTAAGGAGACTGAATGTAAATCAACACATGTATGTTCACTTCTTTTTTCTGTTTTTTTCTCTTCCATGGTTTTTCCCTTTTGCGCTGATTTTTCTCTTCCAACATGATTCATAAAGCAATGTGTATTAAAAATAAAAAAATTCAGTAGGAAAAAAAACCAGCCATCTTTGTTTTTAGAGTGAACATGAAATTTGTCAGAAAGTGTAAAATGTTTATTAGTAACATTAACTTTAGTTAACATTTAGAGTGCTAAATGTTACTAGAAACATTAACATTGGAGAAAAAGGGATTACCACCAAAGTGCTTGCCAAAATGTGCTCCTTCTTGGGAAGATTTTGCCTATACAGACCTTCAGCATCTGTAATCCTGTGATCCATTGCTATGTTGCAAAATTGCCTGGCAAAGGCAAGCAATAATCTTCAATAACCTCTAGGTCTAGGAAGTGAATACGTTCAAGTGGACCTGGGCAAGCTGAATAATCCCTTCATCTCTATCCCTAGCAGTACTGCTGCTTATTTTATTGTTCTTTAGCTCTTAAATTACTATGTAAGTCTTCAGAAAGACTCAATAAGCAATCCTAGAAAATGTTCCTGGTTCACTGCATAAACTCTTTCAAAATGAAACATCACATGCCATGGGCTTTTTTCATTCTCCTATTACACTGCTATGAAATCAGCTGGTTGGTGAACCTGGGGAGACTATTCCTTAAACACACTGGCAGAAGAACAAAATTAGGTTCTATAAATAGGCAAAATGACATGGGGACTTAAGACCATAAAACAGGTAATTCAAGCCAGAATGAAAAGTTTGTCTGAATGAGTCAAGAAACAGATCACAAGACTTGGGTTCAAGTCCTGACTCAGATCCTTCAGACTTGTATAATCCAATCTCTTAGCCTCAGTATTCTCAAATGTAAAATAGAGGATTGCTGTAAGAATCAAATAAGATAACTTATGCAAAGTGATATGGATCTGTCCATTCCACCCTTCTTCTCCACCTCACCCCTATTTAATAAACCCTAGCAGCTCTCTATTACATCAAGGACCAAATAGAAAATCCTCCAATTGACTTTCCAAACATTTTACAACCTGGCAGTACTTTCCTACATACATTGGATGCCCCATCTCTTATTGTGAGCACTTTCACTGGTTCTTTTCCTTATTGTCTGAAATTCTCTTTCCCCTGATCTCTACCTCCTGAGTTCCTTTAAGTCCCAGCTAAAATCCCACTTTCTATCTCATCCCTTTTAATACAGATCCCTTCCCTCGGATGATTATCTCCAGTTGATCCAGTCTATATCCTCTTTGAATGTGGTTGTTTTCAAGGAGTCTCTACTATCTGACTGTGAGCTTTTCTTAGCATCCTCAGGTCTTAGAATAGTGCCTGGTATATAGTAAGAACTTAATACATACTTACTGACTGGTCTTGAAGTGCTACATATATGTTTGGGCTATTATATATCTTTACTGGACAGGAAATATTTCATTTTTTTTCTTTGTATCCCTCGAGAGCAAAGTGACTTAGACATAATAGACACATATAATAAATTTTACTGAATTCATATTCTCTACCATATTCAAAATATTTTGACACACTATTTTATTTATCCAGAAGATATTTAATTTTTTAGCACTCTAAGTTAGGAGGCCCTGTTCCAAGAATGTATTCCCCCTTTAAATTACATTCTAAACAATATAAATACCTGTAAAGCATTTAGCACAGTGTCTGACACAGAGCAGATTCTTAACAAATGCTTATTGTTTTCCCTTCCCTGACATCAATTTAAGGATACTAGACCTTATACTACATTTAGATCATGGTGGGAAGTCATGATAGTACTGGATAGTGAGTATCCAGAGAGTATAGCTTCTCCTAAATGCAAAAAAAGACTAAATTTATCCTGTGGTTAATTATTAATAAGATAACAGCCTGGACATTCCTCAGCCTTTGTTACCTGAAGCCTCATTTGGTGCCACAGTATTATAATTGTAAGATTACTTTTGAAGACTACACTCAAAAGCATCGGATGTGGTCTGGTGGAAACAGCACATCTTGGTTCCTGAGTCAGCACAAATTTATTGAATAATAAAAGCCTACATTTATATGGTGTTTTACTATTATGAGACATTATGAAACAAATTGGTCCTTTCTAACATGTGCATGAGGTCATCTAGATCATAAACCTAAAGGGTCTATTCCTTAAGCACTGTGGTGGATGCTCCATATTAGTCCCTATAAATATACAAACTGAAGTGGAGATTTAAGACCATAAAACAAGTCATTCAGCCAGAAAGAGACACTTTTGCCTGAAGGAATTCAGAAGGTAAACTAGGAAGGGAAAGCATTTACAAATGAAAGATGAGAAAAGTATTCCCTTGATATACAAAGGCTTATATAACCCAGGACAAAGTCACTTAAGCCTCCAAGGTCCCCTCAGCAACTCTGAGAGCAGCACAGCAGATACTGATTTGCACTGATAGGTGTTTCTTCCCCAGGAATTTCCTAAATCAATGAAAACATAGAACAAATCCAAAACAAGAAGCATAGTTGGAATGACAATTAAGGTAATGTCCAATTCTAATGATCTATAATTCCATGTAACAACATTTTATAATTGCAAAACACCAAATAAACACAAGTAGCTATAAACAAAATGGTAAAAGAGACCTCAGAGATATTTGAGCATCACAATGTGCAAGGTACCTAAGAGGATAACATATTTGCTGGGCTACAGTATTGGAAAAGTATTATGCTTCAGTATATCTGAAATGTTTTCCAATACTTTGGCAAGAGTCTATCAAGTCTAAAGTGCTCCCCACATATGTGATTTATTATTGCTATCATTAGACCAACATTGCTAAGAGCAAAGAAACAGCATTTCCATTTAGTTTTTGCCAAGGAACTTATTCCCTGAGAGAGTATGCAGTTATTCTGTTTTATTCATTATGGTAGGAGTAATTCACACTGTTTCTTGCAGTGTGGACCAGAGTTAAGATACAACAGCTAGCTAGAGAGCCTATTAATAATTTAACTCCAAAATTTTTTTATCTGTAAGTGACACTGATGTAGAAAGGTAATTATCACCATCAAAAGCATTAGGGCTATCCAAAAGTCAATAGAGCTGGCTGGGGATGAAGCAGGTCTCCTCTGCTGAGACATTTCAACAGAAGATGGAGGACTGTTCATCAATGATGTCACAGAGGAGATTCCTGGTCAAGGTGCAAGTGCCACCAAGATGGTATCTAAGGTACCTTCTAACCTTAAAACTTGAAACTCCTGAATGATGACTATCTGCTCTCTTAATATCCTCAGAAGTGGTTATCTATTGATCTCTAAGATCTCTCTCAATTCTATGACTATATTCAAAACAAGTTAAACAAGTAGCCTAAAGTCCATTTTGAAGCAATTAAAAGCTATTTCACATTCTCAAATTTTTTTTCAGTTTTCTTAGTTTAGCAGTCTTAATACAAAATGAAATATCTGCAATCATTTCTAGCATTTATGTAAGAATATGAAAGGCCAAACTACTTGTGCATATCTCCAAGTTAATTTCTTAGCATCAAAATACAATTCCCAAATTTCTATCCTTCCTCCTTCTTTCTGTGACTTGGGTTCAGTTCATCTGTCCCTTGCCTATCCTTAGCCTGAACACACACATATATCCTTACTTTAGCTAACTTAAACTTGTGTTAAGGCAAGTTAAGTGCTAAGGCAAAGCTTCTTCAATTGTGGATTGTTACCCCATATGGGGTTACATAACTGAACATGGGTCATGAAAAATTTGGCAACACTAAGAGGTATTGAATATTCCACCAAGATTTAATTCTTTACATAAAAATAAACAAGCAATTCATTTAATCAGTATGTAAATTTGCTTTCATCTTTAATAAATAGTAAAATTATATATGTACACATATATCAAAGAAGTGATTTAAAATCAATTTTTTCATGATTTATTATCAGAAAATGTTAGATTTGTATACCTTATTTTATATCCTCATACACCTAGAGTTGTATAAAAACTTCTCAAGTAAAAAGGCATCATGAGTAGATAAAGTTTAAGAAGCCCCACATTAAGGAATATTAATGGATCCCCTGAACTTGTCTTTTTGATTTGCTTAATTTTCTGGAAGCACTAGACCCAGAGCATACAGAAGGCCTTGAATATATCAAGGACAAAGCCCCACTCTGAGCTGACAAAATTTGATGTTTTCATCCCACACTGAAATCCTTGTGTGTCTTTGGGAGTCAAGATAGGCACCAGTCAGTTTGCACTAGACTGGGAAACTGCTTGTGCAGTTGGGACCCTTGTAGATAAGCAGATCATCCTCTATCTTCATAATCTAGTGGTTCTCAAGGGAAAAGAATTCGACCTTTGGCTTTGCCATTGCCTAAGACCCTTCCCTTTGGGAGGAGTTTTATCCTTTTTCCCACCTTTACTCTACCTTTCCCCCTCCTATGCCATACCCCTTTAGGTGGAAATTTGTGTTTCCCCTCCTCCCTTTGTCCTACTGTCATAAAGAGACAAACTTCTGTATAGATTGTGAACTCTTTGGATTCCATATTCATGTTTATTTCTCAATAAACCCAGTTTTCATATGAAGTTGTGCACAGCAGATAATCACTGGACTAGGATTCAGGAAGACTGAGTTCAAATCCAGCTTCAGCTACTTATTAACTTTGTGACTGAACAAGTCACTTAATACATGTCTTTCGGTTTCTTCATCTGTAAAATGGAGATCATAACAGCACCAATCTAGTTTTTCTGAGGATAAAATGAAGTAATTTTTGTAAAACCCTTTTTAAAACCTAAAATATTACATAAATAGTAGCTATCATGCTAGTTATCAAGATGTACTTTCACGAAACACTTTTAGAACTCATGAAATATCTCCATCTTTGCCTCAAAAAAAAAATTAGACCATTCTTAGATGAAAGGAGGACAAGGGCATCAGCTGGTATTGTATGATGTTCTTTAAGTGAATGGAGATTGGAAGCCAGAGCATATATATATATGAAATTGGTTATATATAATGAGAAATTCAATGTTTGAGTACTCCAGAGATTGTGTGTTATAAAGGGAATGAGAAGAAGACACATGGAACAGTGAGGTATGACACATGAAAGAAAGAAGAAAAATGGGGAAGGCACTTTTACTGGAGGGAGAATAAAAACACAAATATGAAAAAGACTGCCTATTTGACCATGGGAAAGGAAAATATTAATATTTAATAAAGCAGCAGAGTTTCAGCAATAAAAAGACTTCATTTCATGCTTCCGAACCTCTGAAACTTATTGGAAAAAGTTTTTTAGTAAATAACATGAAGGTTCAAGTAAAAATTTGGAACATAAGTTTTATTTCCATGGGACTTTGTTGGGTTTTGTTTTGTTTTGTTTTTTTGGGGGGAAAAAAGGAAAAAAAATTAGGATTATGATAATTATTTTTTCCCTGGAAATAGAAATGAAAGATAGTATAGTACAACAGAAACAGATTTATACAGTGGATAGATGCCTAGCCTTAAAATTAGGAAGATGTGGATTCAAGGTCTGTTTCTGATACATGTAATCATAGGCAATGCTTCAAAATATCCTAGGCAATTCTATAAACAGCATTTTAGAAGAACTGTTGATCTACACTGGCAGAAGTTTCCAAATAGACAGACATTTTTAGAATTATAAACAAAATCCTAAGGATGATACTAATAAGGCTTATATATTGCCCTAACTCTCCTTGAATAACTTCTTAAAAAAAAACCAACAACAAAAAAAAAAAAACCTTGTAAGATTAATGTTTATATCTATAGCAATCAGTGCATCATAGTTCATGAGCTAAAGGACTCAAAATCAAATTCTCTAAGTATTTTCAATTTGAAAGGGGTAGGGCAGAGCTAGACTTGTGAATTCCTTCAGGTGTGAAGCATCCAATGTGAAAACTCAGTCAATGCAAAAGGCAACTCTTCTGGACCTTCTAGTCTTCATAAGAGAATTGCCTGGGACAATTTGCCTATGTGATTGGCCCACGGTCATGTAAATGTCTGTGTCTGTCCAACATGTATCTGACCAAAAAATCCCCTTCACACATAGAGATTCCTGAGGCAAATAGTCATCTAGCCTCTGCCTACAGACATCAATAACAAGGTACTCTCATCACCTCCCGAGGCAACACATTCTACTTTTGGACAACTTTAACTTTTTTTTTTTATGATTATAAGAAGCAGCATGGCATAATAAATAATGAATTTCAAAACCCTAAGATTTGGGTTTAGGTTCTACTGATAAATTGGCTGCATGGTGCTGGGTAATTCACTTAAACTAAAAATACTGCCTGCAACTCTACTTTGAAGAATAGTTGCCGATCACAGGTGTGTACACACACACACACACACACACACACACACACACACACACACACACACACAC
>JAJPUD010006801.1:54645-65019 GCA_023553655.1 Myrmecobius fasciatus
CACACACACACACACACACACACACACACACACACACACACACACACTGTACTGATGTCATTTGCTATTAATAAATCCTTAAGTTGAAAGTATACATATACAGTCAAGTCTAGTCATCCAAACCCTACTGTGGCACTCTCTAATCAGTAGTGATTTAGAATATCTGCTGATTTTATGTAATCAAAATCTTCTATTTTTTTAAAATCTATGATCACTCCTTATCATTTGTTTAATTAAGAATTCTTCCCTTGCCACAGTTGCAAAAGGTATTTCCTTCCATTCTCCCATAATTTTTAAATGATGCGTTGTTTAATATTTAGGTTAAGTATCCAAGCAATTTTCTCTATGAATCCCCTTCCACATCCTGCCCCTGACAGAAGTATTCTTGTTCCAGAATACTTTTCACACTTCTTTCATGGAATTAATCAGGTACTATCTTTTTAAAAAGTTGGTTGTGCTACCTGTCTTACCTACTAGATTGGATCTCCTTAACCATTGTTTTTTTTTTTGTTTCTTCCTTCTAAATGATCCAAAGTCCCCAGTTCATAGTAAATAAATGTTGGTTTCTAAATGTGCTTTTTTAGCAATGTCATCAGTACTTGTACCATCAGAAAGAGAACCTGGGTTCAACTCCTGGCTTCACTTTAGTATATTTTGTTGTTGTTTTTTTTTATTTCTGAAGAGGGCCAATGGCATTATGGGACAAGGTTAAGATATAGTGATGTCTTAAGTGGTGAGTGAATTAGATTTAAATGAGGCAGAGCCGAACAAAGTCATCAACCTCACTCTTTTTTCTTGTCATCCAAGTCTAGTGGCAAGATAAACATCAAGATGACTCAGGAGGCTGTGGATAACCTTGAAAGTCTTTGAAAACTGACCAAGCTCTAAGTGCTCCATGACCCCTACTTCAGTTGCCTTCATAGCTGCTGTAATAAACTGTTCTCTTCTATCCATTTCATTGGTGAAAGTCTTCACATGCTTGGAGGAGATACCCCTCCAACTCACTGTTTGTCTATTTAGCCCATTTGCCAAAATAGTTTTACCAGGATGTGGCTACTGCACAAGCTACAGCTTCTTGCAGACACAGGTGAGAGTTGGGTAAAAGGTGGGGTCATGAAAGGAGGTTAAGCAACCCTCATACCAGAAGTACCAGTCCTTCCTGAACACCCATAGAACTTGTGTAGAAACTGGGAAAAATCTCTTCTCTCTGCTTCTTAGCTTCCTCATCTAAAGAGTAGATGCCCTAAGCTCCCTTCTACCTCTAAGCCTATGAACCTATGAGCCCATGACCCTAATGTCAACCTGAAGCTATGTTTTACATGTATTTTTATTCCCTGTGTATTAAAAAAAAAAAACCAACCATGTAATTCCAATTGCAGCATTCTCTTCTTTTACAGGGAGCTGACACAGCTTGTTCTTTTTACTCGACAGTGACATCCAAGTTGACATCACTGTGTATAAACAAGTGACAGTTGGAAAAACTTACAGTTTCATAAATTCAGAGCCAGAAGGGACACCAGAGATCATTCAGTATGACTTTCTCACTTTATAGAAACCCAGAGATCTAAAGTGACTTACTCAAATTAATAAAAGTGGCCAGCAAAACAATACAGGATGATAAAACTCCAAATCCACCGCTCTTTCTTGTATAAGAGGCAGGTAAGTAACACAGTGGATGAAGAAAATGGCTTGAAGGAATCTAAGTTCAAATCCAGCCTCAGACACTACTAGCTGTGTGATCCTGCAAGTCATTTAACTTCTACATCGCCTCAGTTTCCTCAACTGTAAATTGGGAAAAATACTAGCACCTACCTTCTAAGGTTGGACTGAGGTAATCAAATGAGATTCTTTTTATATATAAAGTACTTAACACAGTATCTGCCATATAGTAAGCACTTAATACCTTCCTTCAAAAAGACAGGTGAAGTAATGTACAGGTTCACTATTAAAAAGAAATTTGTTACCTGTCTTCCTAAATCATTCATATACGACCTCTAAGATTTCTCGCCTTGCTCTTTTCAAATATTTGGGTCTGTTTTCTTTTAATTCTTTGAACACTGCATTTTTATTTCAGAATGATTTAACACAATTGAACTTTTACTCTTTCACACTGATGAGAAAAGCAGATCAAAGGTTCATAGAATGAGAGATAGAAGGGACCTAGGCACTCCCTAGCCTAACCCTTCCATGTTACAGAAGAGGAAACACAGACCCTGAGTGACTTGCGCACGGACGAGCATTGTCACAGAGATAAAGAGGAAGATCAGGGTTCTAACTCCCAAAGGAGTTCTCTTCCCATCGCACCCCATGCTAACCATCAGCACATGGATACCTACATCTTACAGCACCGGTGTCTCTGAAAGGTAAGCAGGTATGGGGCCAATTCGAAAAGATCTGGTGGAAAGGGCTCCCACATCAGAAGCATCCAGTCAAAAAAAAGCAAGCTGTCAAACATGGATATGCTCTCCTTCTGGCATGATGTAGTTTCCCTTGGCTCAAGGTTCAAGCCTTGCTCTCAGCTTGGCTTCTCTTCCTGCCTACTAATTTCAGTCTACTTCAGACGTAGCTGCAAGTCTTCACTCTAGCTGCTGTCTTCACAGGCAGTGATTATACTCTCTGACTTCTCAAGTTTTTTGGACTTTTGCTTTATACACTGATGACCATTTGCTTCCCTTTGCTGTGGTATGGCTATAATCTTGAAAAATCCTAAAAGACTGAAAACCATGTTAGGAGATCCAAGAGAAGACTTCAGGTTATCAAGTGATAACCATGATCTTAGATCCTCTACAATACTGTAATACAATCTGAATTGCAAGTTTCTTTTAACCTCATTTTTAAGTGAATTATTTCAACCTCCCCTTAATCTGTCTTGTTAATCTAATGGAAACTAAATATATGTTTAAATGAATCTGTTTTTATTAGCAAATTTAAATTAATACTTAGAAAATTCTGTTATTCTGACAAGTAGCCTTTTAATATAATAATAGCTAACATTCATATGTTACTGAACTAAGCATTTTACAATTGTTATCTCATGTGATCTTTACAACAACCCTGGGTTTAAGTGCTATTAACAGCCCCATTTTACAGAAGAGGAAGTAGGGGCAAACAGATGAAGTGACTCATCCAATGGAACAAGTTAGTGTCTAAGGCAGAATTAGAATTCAGACCTTCCTAAGTACATACCCAGCACCCTATCCACCGTGCCATTTAACTTTTGATGCATTTTTCCAGTTAATTAAATCAACCAAAAATATTTGCTGGACATCTAGTAAAGGTAAAAGGCTTTGTTATTGGTATTGGCAGATGTCTAGGTGGTGCAGTGCATAGAACCCCAGACTGGAGTTAGGAAGATTCATTTTTTTGATTCAAATCTGGCCTCAGACACTTACTAGTTGTGTGATGCTAGGTAAGTCACTTCAATGCCTTTGTCTCAAGTTTCCTCATCTGTGAAATGAACTGGAGAAGGAAATGGCAAATGTAGTATCTCTGCCAAGAAAACCCCAAATGGGATCACAAAGAGTCAGACATAAATGAAAAAATGACTGAACAGCAACAAGGTATTGGTAAGGAATACACAGAAGAATAAAGACATAGTTGCTGCCCTTGAGGATGCTACCATACAGTTGAGAGATAAACTGGATAAATTACAGCAAAAATTCACAATGCAAAGGACTAGATTAACCATGTCAAACCAAACCCAGGTATTTTGGTTCTGCTACATCATAGATTAGAAACACTTTTGTTCTGTAAGAACATTGCTTTGTCAGAAAATTATATTCAAATTCCCACAACCAACTCACAAGTGTTTGAAACAGAACTCATTATATTGGGTACTTTCTTCTTACCTAACTGAGAAACTCAAATGTGCACAAATTTAGTGGCTAGCTATAGATCAACAATATTTCTGGGACACAGTTACTCTAATGTCAAAAACAAAAGAATTATTTGAGTTCAACATACTTTTTTCCCTTTTAAAAGTCATTCTTCTTAACATTGAAAAGATCAAAAACAGAAATGAGGAGGATGTTAAAGAATTTATAAGAATATGTTACAGGAAAACATTATTATTATGCCAGGTAGAGAAATTTTTTGTGCTATTTTGATGCAACTTTGAATGGGTCTTTCAGAGAGTGTGATAAGAAAGAGAATCATTGCTTGCTGCTGGGTTCTATTTTTATGTAACAGGAAAAAGCATTTGGCATTTAGAGCCACTCTCAAATCAAGACTATTTTATCTTCACCTTGTAAGCTTTAAGTGTTTCAAACGGCCCTTTCGGTCTTCATTAAACTATAACTTAAATCTTTTTTTCTGGTAATTATATTCTTTATGTGTCAAAAGTTCAGTATCTTCCTTATTATTTTTTGGTCCATTTTGTTCACTTTGATTTTTTTTGGCCCTTTCCATTTAAAAAAGTTGACAACTAGAAACACATTTTTTCTAATCTGACCCAAAGTTGAACAGGGATATTCTATTATGAACTATATGAACAAATGTTCATCTAGTCTGTAAGTTAAAGACCTCTGGTAAAAGGGAACTCACTAACTAATGAAGCAACCAATTCCACTTCAGGATAGATGCAAGCACTAACTTTGGCCAAGTAAAATAAAGTTTAATTCCTCTTCCATATGACACAGCCCTTCAGCTACCTGAATACAACTATAAGAAACAGATTTACACATCAAAAATTTAAATCTCACTGCCAACCAGAGAAATGTGGTAGTCAAGAACATCACTAGTCTGGAATACAAATTCATTTACATTATAGAAAAGGATATAAGTCTATCAATAATATCATCTTACATAAGGACAAGAAACAACTGAGAAGAAAACAAGCCAAAAAAAAGTTTTATATAAGATCTTGTTAATAAGCCAAATCTTAACAAGAACATTTGTTTATTGATGAAACTAGGATAACAAAAAGACATGAAATTGAACAGATCTCTCAGCATGTTTACATATTTTGATAACAACAAAACTAACTTAAAATAATAAATAGTGCTTCAGAGAAGTACAAGCAAAATGCTATGTGAAGTCTCACTGCTGTTATCAACTGGAAGATTCTGAGAAGAGTTCCTTCAGGAGGTAACAAGGAAAAGTTTAACTATGGGTTTTGGAGTGAAAGTAGAATATGCTAGGCACAGAAGACAAAAAGAGCAATGCAAAAAAGAACAAATGTAGAATGTGTATGAGATCCAGTTTGACTTGGCCCACTTCTAAAACAGATACTTTTTGATTAGTTGAATGGAAATCTTGAAAAAAATATCATCAAAGTAATCATATTTCTAGTCACTATTCTGAAAAAAAAAGTTAAAAAGAGAAACAGAAAATAACTGATTAATGGAACCAATTAGATAAATGAAAGAACTGAGATCTAAGAATTGCTCAACCCTGGTAGCATCTATTTAAAAATATCCTCTAAATATTACTTTAGATCTTGTGAAAAATAGTTTGATACCACGTATATTCCCCTTTCTTCTACTTCAATTTTCTCCCAAATTTCTGAACATTAATCTCTTGGGGAAGCTATTAGCCTAGTCCTCCATGCTATTATAATTAAATAATCTAAAAATGTCAAGAAAAAAAGTGGAAATGTACATTTATCTTTTGAAGTTACAGTGTTAGTCTGAAAATATACAGATCCTTAAAAAGGTAGTAAAAAGTTTGATTTTATTTTTATTGCTGTCACATTTTTATTAAGGATAATGATTAATTTTAATTATAAAGTTATCTCTTCACATTGCCAGATAACTTTATAATTATAGTTAATCATCATGGTATATCTGGATAATCCAAGTAAAATTTTTTGTTCCTTCCTTCATACCAGAAAAGTCTGACTTCAATTTTTTTTTCTGGTATATATAATATCTTGTAAAACCTGGGTTGATATTATTCAATACAATACATGTATTTTATGCATTTTTGAATCTCTAAACTTTTTCTGTCATCTGCTGGTCTTCATGTGCCTATGGCCTGTGGCTTCCACAAAACTCCCCCAAAATTCCCATTTAATTTCCTATCAGATCCCTCATATAGTGAAACTGTGATGGGGAAAGTTGAGATGTGGAAGAGATAACTGCATTAGCTCACATTCCTATAGTGCTTTTAGGCTTAAAGAATAATTGTCTCTCCATTACCCTGTAAGGTAGCCTTGTTTGTTTGATAACATGGCCCTGTGTTACTACACTGTCACAAATGTGATGTAGCTAACATGCTACAAAAACAAAGATCAGATATACTCTACTATTTTGGGAAACATTTGTCACTCACAAAAAAAGAAAGGGGATTTTATAGTTATTGATAGTTATGATGATTCAATAATTTCCCCCACACATTTAAGACAACTCATCTTAGATGAATAGAATTTTCTGTATGATAAACTTGCTACTAATACCACATAGGTGCTTTATAGATAAGGATCCTATTCACTTATTATTTCCAAATATGAAAAACTCTAAATCTCATTTGATTCCTAATACTCTTGGACAATGCATTTCTTCAGCTCAGAGATTAGTTCTTGTACATGGCCTTATCACTCACTGCACTCACCAGCACTTTGCTCTGCTTAGGGTAAGAACTCAGTAACTACAATCAGTTTTGCTATAATGTTTGTTTAAAAAAACACAAATATGTTGATAAACTGTTGATATATTAGGGAACATTTTGAGCATAATACAAATTTTGCATCTGCTTATGTGTGATATAATTTACCTGAAAGAGAAAACATTAAACAGTACCACTTTAAAATAACTGAAACTCTTCCAGTGTCCACTTCTACAAGCAAGCTTTTCCACAAGAAAACTTATTTTTCAAGGTAAAATATCATATTTCTTATATATCTTCTGCTGTATATGTGCTTTGGATAGAGTATTATTGGTCTGCATGACTCCTCTGTCAATTGTGACCTCCTGTCTTGGGCCAAAGTTGCAGCCTTTACGACTAAGACTAGAATTTAATGACGTTGAAGACTCAGATACTGACATCATTTATGATGGTACTTCTGTATTTCTTAACCACTTAACAGATATAAAATTGTTCTAGCATCTTTATTAGATTTTAATTCCCTTATGTGTCACTAATGAAGCTTTTGAGCATTGTGCACTTTCCCCATAAATCCTATGATTTTTTTATTGCACATTTTGCATACTGTAGTGCTTTTGGGGAACACAAGTTTCATTATAGCAGAACTTACTGAATTGTTTGAATGAATAAATGAACTATAAATTCTTTTTCACTGAAGTTTTTCATTGGTGGCTCACACAATTTCACACCCTCCTATGTAAAGTTAATAAAACATTATTAACTTTGTATAGTGCCTCATACTTTTCAAAATGCTTTTCTATATAATACAAAGTAAATCAAAGTATTTCAAATTGAAAGAGGTCTTAGATGGCATCTAGCCTAATCCTGAAATTTTACAAATCTTGCGTTCAAGAGAGAATTTAAGTGAACGGTCCAAGGACACAAGGATAGTGTCACAGCCAGGATTTGAACCCAGGTTTCCTAATTCCAAATTAGTATATTTGCGCTGACCTATATTATTTTACCATCTTTTGAAAAAAAGTAATACAGGTATTATCATCTTTTTACAGATGAGAAAACTAAGGCACAGAATGATTAGTTAAGAAAATTACCCTTGTAATTACATCTACCTTGTGCCAAAACTGAAAATATAACAAAGTCACCAAACTATCAAATGTTAGTGCATGAAGGGCTCTTACTAGATTAAATGAATTGTCCTAATATACACAGCTAATTGGTTTGAAATCAGGATAATCCCTACTCCACTGTCCTTTCCAATACATCAATGCCCATATTAAATTGACAGGGACGAGTTTCTTAAGTGGAAGAGGTAAAGGGAGAATAAGCTTTTTGCCCACCTTAACTTTTTGCTGTACCATATCAAGTGATCAGTTTAACCTCTAATTTCACCCATTACTTGTCTGAACTAATTGACACTAAAAACTTGGCCCAGTTATCTAAGTATGTCTCAGTCTCAAATCAAATGCATTTAAAATGCTTTATGTGGAGTCTAAAAACCAGACCTTATAAAAAGGTCTGGCTTTACTACCGTAAACAAATCCCAAGGATTCCTATCTTTAAAATGAAGGTGGCTAAGCTCAAAGTCCACTAAGGTTCCCTCAAATTCTCAGATCCTAAATGCAAATTTCATTAAGGTCAGTTATTTGAATTGTCTAACAATTAAAAAAAATTCCTAAAGATAACTGAATTTATAATTTGTCATCAATTTGTTTCTTTTGTAAAGTATTTCTCCTTTATTCTATTTTTATTACAGGACTTCTTAAATGGCTTGGCCTGGTACAACTGCTTGAAAAACCACCATTTGTCTTTTTGCTTTTGAAATGCTTCTCTGCAGAATTAAAACAAACAAGTAAACAGACAAACAACACACCCCAGAAGCAGGCTTGCACTCTTTGTAATCCTTCCTTTTTTTTCTACTTTTAGAGCTTCATTCCATCCAAATATTGCTCTTCTGTACCTTTCCATTCTCCAATTGGTACCTAAATTTTAATAGCAAAATGGGATGGGATAGAAAGGTGAAGAAAGAAAGAAGTGAAAGAGAATCTGCAATAGGGAAAATGTCATTAAATTTGAGGCTACTTCTCTTTCCTATTTCCTACAAGGGCAAATATCTAAAATGGCTCTCATATCCATCTCCTAAATCACAGAATTTTAGAGCTTAAAGATTATATAGTTTGGTTCCTGGGTTTTAATAAATGACAAAATTAAATAACTTGTTTTAGGTCACCAAGAAAAAGTGTGGCATAATGCACTGAGAATTAGACAGAGGCTCTGAAAGACTAGGATCAAGTAAGTGAGGCAACTAGCTAGTTGTTCAGCAAAGAGAACAGAGTATAAGACCTCAGGACAGGGCCACCTGAATTCAAATCTACTGAGATATTCACTAGTGGTGTTATACTAGGCAAGTCACTTAGCTGGATTCTTTCAGTTTCCTCATCTGTAAAATGGGACTGTAGATAACATCTACTTGTGAAGATCAACTGAGATAATATTTGCAAAACAAAGTATTTTGCAAATCTTAAAGTCTAATATAACTGCTAGCTATTATTTGTGATTATTAAGTATGTCTTGCCTCTGGCATATACTGTGACCCTAGGCAAATCACTTAGCTCATCAGTGTCCTGGGGCAACTTAGATTACAAATTGCAAACTGAGCAGGAGATGATCTGAATTGACAAGAAGAAATTTCCTCACTGAGAATTCTCTCTAGCTATGAAATCACAGGACCATTTAGAAGCAAAACAAAAACAAAGGTCCACAGCTAGTTGTGACAAAAGTAGGACTATTCATATGGAACAGAATCTGACTACTATAGCATACAGCCCATGCCTCCTCATGTTTCTGCCCCAAGGTAGTTTTTTAAGTTTTATTGTTGCCTTTTGATTTTACCTCATTTCCCCCCTGAACACCTTCCTTCTCCCAGCTCTCATCTAATTCTTTCTTGTAACAAGAAAAATATTTGATATATTATAAAATATCCAGCAGTCATGTAAGATAGCATCTGTACTGAGCTGCACCTACTTATACAGGGAAAAAAGAGATATGCTTTATCAACATTTCTCCAGAACTAAGGTTGATCATAATAATATATCATGTAATATAATCATTTACTTTATTGAAATCATTGTGCATATTGTTCTTCCCAACTTATTTTTCCTTCCATTCTGACCTTTAGA
The DNA here is from genome assembly GCA_023553655.1 of Myrmecobius fasciatus. NCBI lineage: Eukaryota > Metazoa > Chordata > Mammalia > Dasyuromorphia > Myrmecobiidae > Myrmecobius > Myrmecobius fasciatus. Next base: position 64,365 of record JAJPUD010006801.1, read on the forward strand.
GCTATTCTTCATAAAGAAATAACTTCAAGGATTTTCTAGAACTCATAGTTGGTTACTTTTCAGAAAAAAATATCCACTTTATCCTTCCAAAGAAAGTAGAGATTCCACATTAACAACAATATTTGTAAACTTGTTACTGACTAGGAAAGAAATCAGCATGGAGAATTTACCCTCCAAAGTTCAAAGCAATCTTCCTTTCTATTCCGCTCAATAAAACTTGTAGAAGTGTGGAGACACACTGGCTAATGAATGGTAACCTGTCTGATTGAACTATGAAAAAATGCTTCCTCCCCACCCTCACTCACCCCAATCCAATTTGGTAATTGATATTTCAGCTTGGCTACAAGCAGCTGGGGTATTAAAATCTTTAGGAATAATCTTATTCTCTCCCCTTTTCCTATCTATGTATTTTTCCTCTCCCCCCCCCCGTTTTAAAAAAAACTTTTATTTAAAGTTTTGAATTCCATATTCTATGCTCCATCCTTTCCTTCCATCCCCAGCATTATACATGTATAAAACATTTCCATATTAGTCCTTTTGCACAAAAAGACACAAATAAAAGGAAAAAAAATGAAGGAAGGAAAGAGGGAGGGGGAGAGAGACAGATACACATGGAGGGAGAAGGAAGGAAGGAATAAAGAAAGAAAAGAAAAAG
>JAJPUD010006801.1:65029-120885 GCA_023553655.1 Myrmecobius fasciatus
AGGAAGGAAGGAAGGAAGGAAGGAAGGAAGGAAGGAAGGAAGGAAGGGAAGGAAGGAAGGAAAACATGGTTGAATCTGTATTCAATCAATATCAGTTCAACATCTGGAAGCAGACAGCAAGATATGATCATTAGTCCTTTGGGATTATCTTAGGTCACTGTATAGCTAGCAAAGTCATCAATGTTGTTTCATCAACACAGTTACAATGTACAAGCTTCTCCTGGTTCTGTTCACTTCACTTTGCATCAGTCTTTCCAGGTTTTTTCTGAAATCATTCTGCTTGTCATTTCTTATAGTACAATATTCCATTACAACCATATCCCACAGCTTCTTTAGCCACTCCCTAGTTGATGGGCATCCCTCTGATTTCTAATTAGCCACCACAAAAATGAGCTGCTATAAATATTTTTGTACAGAGATATCCTTTCCCCTTTTCTGGATGCCTTAGGGATATAGACCTAGCAGTGGTGTACCTGGATCAAAGGATATGCAGTTTTATAGCCCTTCTGGCACAGTTCCAAATTGCTCTCCAGAATAGTTGGATCACAACTCCAAGAGTGCATTGGTATCTCACTTTTCCCACACCTTACCTGTAATACCAGAGCAAGTGTATCATTCCCAGAAAATTGGTCTTTGACCATCAGATGTAGGAGGAAACACAAAACAGCCAGAACTACCTTTAAATATGTGTGGGAGTGTCTCAAGGTTACAGAACGTGGGGGATGGGGAAGCAAAAAGGGAAAAAGGCCAAGGGTCAAGTAGCAATACACCACAGATGTAAAACTACTAAATCAGATATTTGGGAGATGGCTAGTGGCTCTGGAAAACCTGAATCTTTATAAATTTCTCTTTCCCTCCCTCTTACTTCCTAAAGAAAAAAATCTCACTCTTTTTAAGAGGTACATTTCCAAATAATAGGAACAACTAGCTATTCAGATGTTAATTTGAGGAAATCTCAGCACTTTATGATACTCCTAAATAAAATAAAATCTATGTATATAACGTACACATGAAGCATTGTCAAACAATTTTGCCCCCTTAATATTCTTTCTTTCCTCTGAGATAACCTCCAATTTATCCCATATATATATATATATATATATATGTATACATGTGCATGTGTGTATGTGTACGTGTGTATCTGGCTTGTAGATACTTGTTTACATGTTGTCTTCGAAGCTCCCTGAAGGCAGCGATTGTTTTTGCCTTTCTATGTATTTCCAGCTCTTAGCACAGTTTCTGACATATAGCAGGTATTTATCCAAAAAAACCTCAAATAACTAGATTTTGGTGGGGGACTGTATGCCACATCCTGCACTCTGATTTTATGAGAAAGCAACAACTGGAAAATAAATTGAATAGAATTATTTAAAAAACAATTTCCCAGGAACAACCTGGAGTTAATACAGAAATTACACAATTTCCTATACTTTCTACTCCCCTTCATTCCTGGACAATGAATTACAATGTTCTCTCCAAAGTGCTCTACAGGATCCTGAGATGCCTTCCAAATAAATCATCAAAGAATAAATCCTGATCTATATATAAGTAGAAGCAAAGGGGTGGGAGTGGGAAACGAGCCAGGGCACCAGGACTATTCCCTCCCTTTTTGGTAGAAGCATGGCTTACACAGAAGCACTCCCCATGCCCAAAGGGAAAGTCTTTCCTTTCAAATCTAGCCCTCCAAATTGCAGCAGGCTGTGTGAAAGAGAAAAATAAACCTATCCAGACTTCTAGAACTCTCTGAATCCCAAATTCACTTCAAGCTTGAATAGTCTCTAAGACCATTCTTTCTATCTTAATAGCTCTAACCTGCCCCATCCATAGTTTCCATGGATCAGGCCTTTTGTCTCTCTAAAAAAGAGGTTGAAAATAAAATTTAAAAAAAAAAAAAGAAAAAAAGAAAGGAAGGAGGTTGGTTAGTCTTTCATATATCATAGACCCTTTTGATAATCTCAATAATCAAAACATTTTCTTTTAAAATTATGGACACCAAATTAACAGCTTTGAATAAAGAATAATCTCTCTCAACTTCTTTCTCTACTGGTAAACTTTTTAAATACAATGTATACACAGAGCTCAGTATTTCTGAAGGCCAACAGAGCATGAGATAGATGAATGAGATTTAAATGAAGAGCAACAGTAGTTAGTCAAGAAGCATTTATTAAGCACCTGACAAGGAATGGACCACGACCAGCCTATATACCTGGCTAACAAGGAGAGATGTCTTTACTTGTAGTAGAAGGAATTCCAGATCCCAAGCATCTCCTGGGCTGGCTCTTAGCACCCTCGGATAGCTCATCTCTCAGCAACTGTTGGCTTCCATGTTTGGATCCTAAATCCCTTCTTTCTGCTTACTTGGCCTTGGCATCTTCTGCTCAAAATTCGTTTTTCCAAAGGTAGGGATGGTACAAGTTTGGAAGTCAAAGACAGTCCATCTGGCAGTCAGTCCCTCTTCCAAGTCTCTCTATCCCAAAGATAGGTCACATAATGAGATAATATTTGTAAAGTGCTTAACACAGTATTTATTGAGAAGTGCACATAGTAGGAATTATATACATGTTAGTTATTGCTTTATTATTTGCATAGACTACATTTTATATGTAATCTACAAATAGCAACCAAAAAGTGATTATAAATTAATGTGGTTTAAAAAAAATATTCAGATGAATTGTTCTTTTCAAAACTATCACTTTTGGAGGCCATACACTTATTCCAACAATTATGACAACTGCTTAAATTATTTTTGTTTCAGAGGCAATTTGGTATACTGGACTTGAGGTCAGGAAAATCTGGGTTCAAATCCTCCTTCTGAAAGACACTAATTGAACATTTGTGGGAAAGAAAATTTCACCTTTCTGGAACGCAGTTTTTTTCATGTGGAAATTAAAGAGACCAAATTCAGTGATTTCTAAGAAACCTTCCAGATTTAATTTTATGATTCTCTAAGTCTTATTTTGGAACTGTCAGTAAATAAGCATCTACTATTTGCCAAATACTGTGCCACATGATGAGGATGCAAAGACAAAAAGACAATCCCTGACCTTGAGAAGTTCACAATCCAAGGGAAAAAACCAAAACAAAACATGAAAACATATAGGAACAAAGAAGTTATAAGCAGGATAAATAGGAAGCAATCAAGAGAAGGAAGGCACTAGAATTAAGAAAGGCTGGGAAAGGAAGGCTTCCTATAGAAGCTGGGATTTTAGCTAGGACCAAGTCAAGGACATCAGTAGGCTTGAAGAGGGAGGACAGCCAGTAAAAATGTCTCAAGCCAAGAAATGGGAGTGTCTGTTCAAGGTGGAACAACAAGAAGGGCAAAGTCACGGAATCAAAGAACAAGGTGTAAGAAAGAAGATCTGAAAGCTGGGATGAAGCCTAGGTTATGAAAGCTTTTGAATGCCAAAAGGAAAATTTTAAACGTAATCCTGTAGGTTATGGGGAGTTACTGGAGTTCACTGAGCTTGGGGGGCTGGGGTGTGTGTGTGGAGAATGACATGGTTCACTTTAGCAGCTAAGTAGAGGATAGATTGGAGTAGGGAAAGATTGGTGGCAAGCAGAGCCAACAGCTGACTATTTTAAGTCCAGGTATAAGGAATTTGAGACTGTACTAAGGTGTTGGCAATATCAGAACTGCCCTCAAAATCTGAAGCATAGTATTTGGTTATCACCATTGAAAACATGTGAGTGACAAACTTTTTATTCTTTGAGAATAAAGATTTAATTTCTGGAAACAGTAATTCACTTATTATGGTGAATAAGGCAGGTGAACAAACTTAATAAACAACATGTGCAGTACTACTTTTGGTTGTAAACCAGTTGTCACAGAAGCTAAAGACTGATTTTCCTGAAAACAATTCCAACATAGCTGATTTTCAGAGAACAAAGCATCATAATCTCCCTTTTAATAGTTAATATTACATAATAGAATCATAGATATCTCAAGTCTATTTCCTCCCACCTCCTTTTACAAGCAGTCCCTATTAATCATTATGAAATGACTCAGGAATTCAAATCAAACTAAATATTTAGCATATTGCCAGAGGAAGGAAGACAAAAAACTTTTACTGTTTTAAACTTCCTAGTCCAGGAACTAAGAGGTTTACACTAGTAAATACAAAATTACTAATCCTTATATTGTCTTTAAAATTGTAAATATTTGCAAGAGAAAGACAAATTACCCCCCTTAGGAAGATTATACTCCAGTAGGGGGATGAGAGTGGGGAAGGGCAAGTCTAAAGCACATGAAAGAATTAGAAAACAATATCAGAAGCATATCATTAATTAAGCTTATTATAATGAGATAAACTTTAAATACTGCTTTTAGAGGGTTTTTTGATAGACTGATCAGTTTTAATGACTTTTTCTCTCCTTTTTCTTTTTTCCTCTTTTCTTTTTAAAAACAAAATATTATGTTATATGAGATGACTCCATGGGAGGAGGTAAGGAGAGAGTACTTAGTTGAAATTTTGGCATAGTGAAAACAAAATATTTCAATAAGAACTTATTTTTAAATAAGTAAATGCCCCCTTTAAAGAAGGCATGGCTCAAAGCAAAAAGTCCCAAGTAATCAGCTGTGTTTTCCTAAAGGGGGTAAAATTGAACATAGCTTCTGAACCAGTTCAAAGTTCTTACTTCTTTCCTTTTGAGATAATATGCTAAAAAAAATCTTCATGAGTAAGCACTTCTCTGCAACACAGTGTGGCACAGTTAAGGAAAGCAGTATATGGGAGTTAAGGGAACTGGCTTCAAATCCTAACTCTGCTCTATGATCTTGGACAAGTTAGTGACTCTTAGAATAAATAAAGAAAAAAGAGGTTAGCCAACCTCTAAGGTTCCTTCCAGCTCCAAATGAACAATTTCAGCTGCAATGTGTATTTTCTGATTAGATGAACAGTAGTAGACTAATAACTACAGGGAAGATCACATTACAATAAAGAGACTTTGCAAATGACAGTTTTGAATAAAAATTTGTACTAAAATTCCAAATAGAGTAGGGCCCTAGAAATCCTTTTTTTGATAAATAGCATTTTCTTTTGTATTATTACTTTTAGCAAAAGACTTAAAAAACTAGAGTCGAAGTCTGGTCATTTCCCTCATACTTTTGACCAACCTATTTTTTTTTCTCTATTTACACTGATGGTAATTTGTATGAAATAATAGAGCAGCACAGTTTGTTATGCTAGAACAATGATTCACATCCCTTGTTATGCAACATACTAGCAGATGGACATCGAACATAAAGTTACAAAGATTCTCAAGATGGAATGGATATCATGACAATTGAAAACAAAATTAATTTTGATTTATTTTAAAGTAAAATTAATTTTTCCAGAGAGCAGTAATAAGGAAATATGCTGAAACCAAGTCTTAACTCACCAAAGATTGGGATCACTTTAGAAAAGGTACAAAATAAAGGATGGCTACCCTTGAAGTGAGGGATCATGAGGAAGCATGTCATACTGGAGGAAATAAGAGTTTCAGGGAAGTCACCTGTAGCCTGACAAACTCAAGTATTTCAAAAAAAAAAAAAAAAAGAAAGCAAGAAAGAAACAACCTGTTCTTAAGAAGGGAGGGGCTTGTTATTTACTTTATGCCAGAGATCTACAAAACACAGGAAGGTAAGAAAGGATTTACTATAACCTACTCAACCTGTTTTAGCTAACTTCCACATCAGATGACTCAACACAACTAATTCAATGGGAACTTTTTTCCATGTATTACTTCTAAGAGTGCTTGTTTTTTAAGACCTTTTCCTTTTTTGCTTGATTTCTTTTTGGTAACTTCAGGTTATCTGGAGGGGAGAAGGAGAATGTGACATTTCACCATTTTGAAGAGAAGGCACAAGGTTTAATATCCTAAATGCTATTCTATAGCTTCCTTCTGAAAAAAAAATTCACATTAACATGAAAAATTCTTTTATACTACTAATGGAAAAAGGCTGAACTTCAGTGTATTGATTCTTCTGATTACCTAACCAATGTAAAATATAAAGAATATATGTATAGTACCCCCCCTTCTTCAATACAATTATTTTTTTTTATTATTTTTTCATTTCTTTTAACTATAACACCCTATTTCCCAATGATTTTAGATAAAAAGGTAAAAATTTACCATATATAATCTAACATTCAAAGTTTTCATTACAGGAGCCTTCTTTTTAAAATGTTTGAAAAGAATATTTTTCAACACTAGCAAAACAATATATCCTTTTATTCTGTTCTAGTAATTATCTAGCTTCATCTATAAGAACATAGTCTGGTAAAATATTAACTTTTTTAGAGTCAAGCGATCTGGCTTCAAATTCTGACTCTGGTGCAAAGTATTTCTTTGATCTTGGATGAGCCACATATCGTCCCTTGCAGTAAAGGTCCCTTTTCCCTTCTAATGCTATGATCAGAACTGCAGAACCAAGCATGGGATTATGAGAAAATTTTCTTTAGTTTTTGACCTTTTCACCTTCAGAATAGGTACATGACAAATGTTCAATATGTATTTTTGTTTGGTCATGATGTCCAAGATGAACTGGAGGGGCAAGAGATTTTAGGAAGGGAAGCAAACCAGGAGGCTAGTGGAATAAACCAGGACTGAGGTGCTAAGATTGGGCCCCGGTGGTTACAATGGGAACAGACAGAGACACTAACCTGGAAGAAAAAAAAAAATCACCATTACTTTACAAAAGTCCCTTTTAGTATTCACATCCCAACTTTTGAACTCTAAACCCACTTTCTCCCACTAGTACACTGAAGTCCTAAAAGACAGGAAAATAAATATAGATATTCTAAAGAATAATGTTTTCAAAATGAATAAACAAATAAAGGTTTTCTTCCAAAAGTAGTAAAGGCCTTGGTGAATTGAAAAATGTTTGATGAGTTGCATTTATGTTGGAATCAATGATGCAGATATAATATAATTATAGTAAAGGAGGAAGGCTTTCATTCAATTCACTTATTACCTATTTTGGTAAAGGGTCTCGGCTTGTTTATTTTTTATTTTTTGAAAATTTAAAAGATACAATGATACAAACATAATGCAATTAAAGGATGTAGATTTTCATCCAACTCACTAAAGGCTTTATCTTTGTTGATAAAGAGGCTTCTGTATTGACTTTGAAAGCATTGTTCTTTAAAATATACACATTTGTCAGACTTCAGAAAATGCATTCATCATGGGGTATTATTACAGTAGGCACGTGCACACATACATATACACACATTCACTCCATGTGTATTCAAATCACAGTTTCTTATCCTCTTTTCTTCCTGCAGTGAAGTTAATTGAGACAACAAACTGGATTACAACTTTAATAAGGCCATAGTTACACTAGATTAGAGCAATTATCTTTAATTGATAACTGTTCTAATGTGACCAGAGCCTTAAAAATTCTGGCAAAACTGAAATGGGAAAGGGACATGATTCAAAAACAAATTGCTATAATTAAGTAAACACGTGATTATACTGGCTAGGTGGATTTATTTCAAGAAGGGAAAAATAATCCCATACATTAATGCAGAGAGAGTAGCATTCTCATACAGGATGTGCTTGATATATTTATCATGGCTTTCTACTTTGCATCCTATTGCAAAACAACAGAATTGGAGCTAACTGAGAGTAATGCAAGTTCCTGTATCTGCCTCTGTGTTTTTTAGACTAGATCTCTGCATATGCCAACCATTCAGAATAAAAGTGTGCCTTGGGCACCTAGAGATGATGCAACTAACACATTAGCTGAATGAATGGACTGATCTGGATGAGTGTGTCACTTATAGAACTGAACAGGGTTTGTCATCACTTCCTGTTATCCTCATTTGTCACATTCCAATATGATGAGAAGCTCTCTATCAGATCTGCCTTTGAGCCTCCACAAATCATTCTAATAGGCCAGACATAAAACTAATTAAGGCACAGAACAAATATTTCTTCACTGTCTATTAACAGTATCTGTGAACTGACAGAGGATGGAATTTTTTCAGAATGCTTTAACTATTTAAAGTTTGACATTGGGGGGAAAAAAAGAGTATATACAATGGCCTCTTATTGGATCTCTGCTCTTACAACCTCTCAGAGTTTAACTTCAGATACAGCACCAGATTTTTGTACCTCTCATATGCTTGGGAAATAAGATGGGATAGACGTTGACACACAATGCTTTAATTACATGATACAGTGGGAAAACCATCAGATTGAAATCAAGGCATTCTGGGTTCAAATTTAAGTTCAGCCACTATAAAATGAGAAGGTTGGAGTAGTTGATCTCTAAACCATCAGCCCATAAAGTCAGCAAGTGTTTACTTAGGGTCAAGGGATGATGCCAGGTGTTAGGAATAAAAAGATGAAAAATTAAATAGGATCTTCTCTCAAAAAACTTACAATACAGTACTTGGGATGACTATAACTTACATATAGAAATAATTACAGGCTACAAAGCAACTAAATACATTAAGAAGAGGGATATCATCCAGCAAGTAGGTAGAAATTCAAACCTGATGCTCAGTAGAGATATCAGAACTGGAGATATAAATTTAGGAGTCATCCAGAGAAGAGATGAGCTCACCAATGTAGAGAACACAGAGGAATGCGAACAGGGCTCAGGAGACCTTATAGTTGCCAGTAAAGAAGGTGGAAACAGAAGGAAGAGATGGAAGAGCAATATAGGAAAATCAGAAGAGCTATGTACAGTCGAAGAAAAGGGCAAGTACCAAGAAAGGATGGCTGGTCAAGAGCAGATATATAAACTCAAATAGAAACAACAGCCACTAAACCCTATATAAGGATCCCTGCAGTTGTATACTGATCTAGAAAATCACATATTAACATTATTGTATTTTTATTTATTTTATTAAATATTTTCAATTTACATTTCAATCTCATTTGGCCACATGCTGGAGTGTTGTGGGTAGTGTTGTCTGAAACCTCTGGTCAAAACTACCAAATGCTGCATAAAGGTAAAGGAGAAAAAGAATAGGGCTGTGAAAACATATTACATATAATGTGGACTGCTCAAAAATTTATTATGTTTGGCATGTTCCATTTAAAAGTTTAGGAGATTATTCCTAGTGTGTATATGTATGGAGAGAGAAGTGGGATAGACCGGCAAGCAGGTCTGGGCAAGTGGAGAAAGGAGGAGGCTAGGTTTAAGAGTGGGTGATGAAAGTTAAAGATAAAAACTTATGGGGAACAATCTCTAGAGTTCCAGCCAGGTTGACCTAAGCAACAAGAAAAAGGGGAAGCCAGGACAAAATATTTTCATAATATAATAAGACAAGGCAAATATGATAATAAACAAAAATGATTAAATGAAGGGAAGCAGATTGGGGAGTGGCTAAGTGCTAGTTAGCCATCATATGTTAAGTATCATAAGCTAGTTAGGCAAGGTAAATTAGAAGCTGAAAATATCAAATAAGTGTGATCAGAATAATAGTTTAACCAATTAGTTTGATGTATCTTGTAATAATGGAAAAATCAGAAGGATAATCATTTCTAATCTAATCAAATGGTAAGTGATTAGTAACAAGGTAATGTTATTATGTTAATGCTATGTTTAGGAGTTAAGGAATAGAAGGCAACATTGAGAATGGAATGGCTATTACAATTGTACATGAATGTAAGAGATATTACTGTTATATAAGAAATGGATGAATGAAATAGATCAGAAGTATATAAAAGCTTATGTGAACTGATGGTGATTAAATAAGCAAAGTCAGGAAAATAATACACGAAATGCTTTCCAATGAAGTTGGTGGAAAGAACAACAAAACAACTGAAAATAAATGTTTTGAAATTATAATCATGAAGCTTGGTCCGAAAGACTACTTTTCCCACCACCTCTAGCTTCTTTGCAGAAACAGGGGAAGATGGAGTACTAGCAGTCCAGCAGCTAGGTAGAACAGAGTGCTGAGCCTATAATTAGGAAGACCCAAGTTCTAATTCTTCCTCTTACACTAATTAGTTGTATAGTTAGAAGCAGTCAATTCTAGTAGACTATTATGGTCTAATAAAAGCAAAGTTTATTCACAAATTTATCGAATTTCTAATTATTGTCAAAATTTTTATGAGGAACTTAAAATTCTTATTAAGTAGAAGTGTTATAAATGGAGCTATAAGCTGTTAAACTTCAAGGAACCTAGTATCTTGGGGCAGGGGGTTAATTTATTTTTCCTTGGTATAGAAGGAAACAGAAGGAATGCTCATTGTTACTGTAATTCAATTAATTAAATTCAAGAGGCAGAATTACATAATCAACTTATTGTGATACGATTTTTTTTTATTTTTTTTTTATTTTTTTTTATTTTTTTTTTTGTGATACGATTTTAAACCAGATACAGAAAGAACTTATTTTCAGAAAAAGAGCTGCCAATAAAAAAAGAGAACGGTTCCAAAGCTTATTAGCTAAAAATTTTTCTCTATGAAAGTATATAATTAATATCTCATGTTTACAATTGTCTCTATCAGTAGTTTCTGTGACTTTCTATTTTCATGAACCTCTTTCCTGGATTGGGCTGTTTATATTTTCACATTAGTTTATTTCCTAATTTGTTCTGTTTCCAACATAGTGCTGCTCCATTCCTCACTGCAAAAGAAGGATCTAAAGCACTAATAAGGAAAAAGAACCAAGAGCTGCAAATTGAAAGGGTTTGACAGAAATCTGGATGATAGTCCTGGGCCTAATATCAGGTTCATTCTGCAAAGTTACAAAGTCCCTACCCAACATTAAGAATTAAGTGTGCTGATTGTTTCATAATCTTTTTTTGCTTTTTGCTAAGGCAATTGGGGTTAAGTGACTTGCCCAGGGTCACACAGCTAGGAAGTGTCTGAGATCACATTTGAACTCAGGTCCTCCTGACTTCAGGGCCAGTGCTCTAACCACTGTGCCACCTAGCTGCCCTTTTGTAATCTTTTAAAACAGTAGTATTATTACCAATATTGGTGCATTCTGACTATAAAGTAACAAGATACATTATCTGTTAGCTGCACTCAGAAAACTTATCCTATTATTACTCGAGCATCTCACCACGTATGATTTTGCCTTTATAAAGTCTTAGATTTTATAAAGGAACATCAGCAGTTGATGGCTGCCTCCAAAATGCTACCATTTTCTTAGTCTATCACCTTCACTTTTCTTGAGGAATTACAAAGGAGATATGCTAACACTCTCAGAAACAACTGATTTTATTTGGGTCATTCAACACAACATCTCTGACATAAGTGTACTGTCTTATTTGCATGTAGCTTTGCTAAAGAAATCAGGTTTAGAATATTCAGGGAATTTGGCAATTTCATAAAAAGGATACTCTCATTATATATTTGTGTCAACAAGCATTTATTAAGTGTTTACTATGTGCCAGGCACTGTGTTAAATCCTGAAGATACAAATAAAGAGGCTTAAAGATAATTGGGTTTCTGTACTGAGTCTGGCACCAATATGGTGAACCCTAGGAGAGGGAAAAGAGGAGGAAAAGAGAAGGTAGAGGGAAGATGAAGGGAAAAGCAAACAACAGAGGAGGAAAGAGGAGTAGAAACAGTTACTAAGGAGGGGTGACCAGATACAAGTAAAAGAGAGAGATCAAAGCTTCCTTGCCAATCAGCAGTAAGATCTAGTGATAGACTATACTTCCAATACAGGAAGAAAGAAAGGGAGGGAAGAAAAAGATGAAAGGAGGAAGGGAAGGAAGACAGGAAAAAGAGAGGCAGAAAGAAAGGAAGGAAGGAAGGAGAAGAGAAAGAAAGAAACCATAAAGAAAAGTGATTAATTAGAATCAAAGAATAAAATAAAAATAGAAAGCATCCACTAGTCACCCCCGAAAAGAAACTCCAAATAGAAGATACTCAGAAACACAAAGTCAAAATCCAGAGTTTATGTCTACAGGAGTCAGGGGGAGGGAAAAAGGGATACGGAGAAGAATTGAATGGGTAGTGATAATGAAACCAATAAAAAAAAGGGAAAGAAAGAAATGAGTATTAGTAGAAAATAAGAAAGAAATATGAAGCAGAAAGAACAAAATTCACAAATGATAAGCAGAACAATGTTACTATTATGGTATCAAATTTAATACACAATTTTCTTTCAGTCTAAATGTTTACATTCATTAATGTTTTAGTGCATAATAAAAAAAGAAAACAAAAAATAACCCAGTTATTTGACAAGTGCTTACAAATCACCTCTTCCCCCTCTTCAAAAAAACCTGCAGCAAGGAAATACTTCTAAGACTCACAAGTTGTTTTAATATAGCTTGGGAGTAGGGGACAACACTATAGCAAGAGTCGATGTAAGGTGTCGTTTAAAGACTACTAAAATCACGTGAAAACCACATATATACATGGAGTCCTCAGAAATACCCATAAACACTTTCTAGATTTCCTGGAGCCCCCACCACTCTCCCTACTTTATTGATAAGTTTATGTACAAAGTTTTGGACATAACTCTCCAGACTGGTAATAGCTTAACAAATGAGTGATATGAGTTATGAAAATATGCCAAGGAAGCTAGAATATCACTTAATAGTCTGGATTCAGATCAAGTTTAAATTCCCATCTTTTGATAAATTAGTCTATTTTCTTTCAGCTCCTTTTGTGGCTCTCAAAGGCAAAGGCCAGGAGGCACCAGAACTTAAAGTTCAAAGCTTTAAATTTGTTCTTGGTCTCTTTTTCTCTGAGTTATTTGGAAAGACAGGTCAAAAGCCCCTGACTTACATTTTTTCTATGGAAAAAGTAGGTTCTATTTGAAAGATCCTCAGTTTTTTAGGACTAGGCAGGTGGTCATATCTACCAAAATCTAGACAAAGAGTTAGTAAGCAGAAGACTATAGGTCAAGAGGGAACCAAAAGCTTCCTTCTTTTGTGAAATTGGCAGAAAGGCATTGATTGTACTCTTCCATCTGAGAGCAGGCCTGTAATGTTGGACCTCAAAGTGTAGCAACTGAAATGATCTGACACTGTAGGTGAGTTTTTATGTAAAATGATTTCTAGCATTATTTTTTAAAAATCCTATATGGAACTAAAGATGCAGTACCAACACAAAAACATTTTATTTGAATCATAAAATCTGAAATAATTTCCCCCTCTTTGGACCTTTGATTTGGGGAAAATAGGGACAGGATAATAAGAAGGTCTAAGAATTTATGTCTTTGATGAAAAAGAAAATATTTTGGGTGCTGGCCAGCTGTACCTCTCTTCTCACCAGATTTTCCATAGCTTATAAATTTAGAGCTGGAATGAACTTTATAAGGCAATCTTGTCTAATCCTCTCATTTTACAGATGAAAAAATTAAGTTCAGTAAAGTAACCTGCCAAATCCCTATGCAACCTAGTTCCAACCTACCATTACAGCTTCAGAACAGTACTATCCTCTCTGTACGCTACAGTACAGCCAAGCTGACTTTGTTGTTGCTTACAGTCTCCTGTTTCTGCTGCTTTTGTATTTACTATCCTTTGTATCTCTACCTAAGTACCAGCTTCTACCATGAGATCTTTTCTGATCCCCATTGCTGCTAATGCCTTTCCCCCATAATCATCTCACATTTATTTTGTATACAACACATCCATGTTGTTCCCTTGATATGTATGGTCCTGAAGAAAAGGAATCATTTCATTTTTTTTGTCTCCAGATTTGATGCACTGTCTGGTAGACAGCAGGAGCCTAATAAATATTTCAGCAATGGTTCAAGGTCACATGGGTAAATGACAAAAGCAGGATTTTAATCCAGGTCCTCTCATTGGCAGCTCCTTATAGAGCTGTTTGAGTTGCATCCCATGCATGGGCAAGATACAGAAAATGGGGCATGGAGATTGATTCTCCTCTGCAGACAAAAATTATTGTCCTTCTTGAACAAACTGATCATCCAAATCATCAGCATGCATCAGGACAAAGAAAAAAACATTGTTGGAATTCCTAAAATAGATAAAAGTCAAAGCCTGCATTAAATATTTCTTTCAGGTAGTCCTACGGGTATTATCATTTTGTTCTTTTCAGGTGTAATGCTCTATTAAAAAAAATAAATTTCAAATGCTTAGAAAAAGAACAGAAACACTAACAGTGTGTGATGAAGCTAAAAAGTTGATAAAAAAAAGGATCAAGATTCAAAAACATCCATTCCAAAACATCCAGAAGCAGCAAACTCTTCATGCAGAGAGGATAATAAATTAACCAGATCAAGCAAATGCTAAATTTATCTAAACTACAAGCAGCTAGGTAGCAGGGCATGAAGTGAGGACAACTGAGGCTCAAATCTGAATCACTAGTTGTGTGACCCTGAGCAAGTCCCTTAACCCTATTTGCCTCAGTTTCCTCATCTGTAAAATGAATCAGAGAAGGAAAAGGAAAACTACTCCAGTATCTTTGCCAAGAAAATCCCAGATGAGGCTACAAAAAAAAGTCAGACAGGACTGAAACAAATGAACAATAACAACATCTAGTTCACACCAGATACCTATATCATATAAAGACATCTCCTTTACTTTATAAAGATACTGACTGAAAATAAAAGATTTGGATTAAAATTCTATGTGCATACGACTAGTATATGTCCTTATCAAATCAACTAATCTCCCTCAGCCTCAATTTTTTTAATGACATTTTAAATTTTAATTCTTTTTTTCAAAAATAGCTTTTTATTTTCAAAATGAATGCAAAGATAATTTTCATCATTCACCTTCGCAAAATCGTGTTCCAAATTTCTTCTCCCTCCTTCCCCCCTCTCACCTCCTTCCCTTAACAGCAAGTAATACAATATAGATTAAACATGTGCAATTCTTCTATACATATTTCCACATTTTTCATGCTGTACAAGAAAAATTATATCAAAAAGGGAAAAAATGAGAAAGAAAACAAAAAGCAAGCAAACAACAATAAAAAAGGTGAAAATACTATGTTGGGATCCACACTCAGTTCCCACAGTCCTTTCTCTGGAAGCAGATGGCTCTCATCATCACAAGTCTATTGGAATTGACTTGAATCACTGCATTGTTGAAAAGAGCCAAGTCCACCAGAATTGATCACTGAATATTCTTGTTGATCTGGTTCTGCTCATTTCACTTAGCATCAGTTCATGCAAGTTTCTCCAGGCCTCTTTGAAATCATCCTGCTGGTCATTTCTTACAGAATAATAATATTCCATAACGTCTTATTAAGCTATTCCTTAACTGATAGTCATCCACTCAGTTTTCAATTTCTTGCCACTACAAAAAGGGATGCTACAAACATGTAGATCCTTTTCCCTTTTTAATGATCTCTTTGGGATCTCTTTAATGATCTCAGTAGAGATACTGCTAGATCAAGGGGTATGCATAGTTTGGGATATAGTTCCATATTGCTCTCCAGAATGGTTGGGTCAATTCACAAGTCCACCAACAATGTATTAATGTCCCAGTTTTCCCATATTTCCTCCAACATTTCTGAGAGGTATGTAGTAGTACCTTAGAGTTGTCTTAATTTGCATTTCTCTGATCAATAGTGATTTAGGACATTTTTTCATATAACTAGAAATGGTTTTAATTTCTTCATCTGAAAAAAATACCTGTTTATATTCTTTGACCACTTATTAATTGGAGAATGGCTTATTTCTTATAAATTTGAGTCAATTCTCTATATATTTTAGAAATGAGGCCTTTATCAGAACCCTTGGATGTAAAAATTCTTTTCTGCTTCCCTTCTAATCTGGTCTACATTGGTTTTGTTTGTACGAGAACTTTTTTAACTCAATATAATCAAAATTATCCATTTTGCTTTCCTTTCTTTGCTTTATTTTCCTTCTTGTTTGGCCATAAATTCCTTCCTTCTCCACAGATCTGAGAGGTAGACTATCATTTGTTCTTCTAATTTGCTTATAGTATCATTCTTTATGTCTAAATCATGAACCTATTTTGACCATATCTTGTTAGGATGTTAGTTGTGGGTCAATGCCTAGTTTCTGCCATACTTATTTCTGATTTCCCCAGCAATTTGTATCAAATAGTGAGTTTTCATCCCAGAAACTGGGGTCTCTGGGTTTATCAAACACTAGAATACTATAGTCATTGACAATTTTGTCCTATGAACCTAACCTATTCCACTGATTCACTACTCTATTTCTTAGCCAATACCAAATGGTTTTGATGACTACTGTTTTATAATATAGTTTTACGTCTGGCTAGGCCACTTTCATTTGCATTTTGTTTCATTAATTCCCTTGAAATTCTTGACCTTTTAGGGACAGTTAGTTTGTGTAGCGGATAGAGCATCAGCACTAAAGTCAGGAGGACCTGAGTTCAAATCTGATGTCAGTCACTTAATACTTTCTGGTTATGTGACCCTGGGCAAGTCACACTTAACTCCAATTGCCTCAGCAAAAAAATAAAAAAGAAATTCTTGACCTTTTATTTTTCCACATGAATTTTGTTATTATATTTTCTAGCTCTGTTAAGTAATTTCTTGAGAGTTTGATTGGTATGGTCCTGAATAAATAGATTCGTTTAGGTAAAACTGTCATTTTTATTATATTAGCTCAACCTACCCATGAGCACTTGATATTCTTCCAATTGTTTGGATCTGACCCCCTTCCAATTCTCTCTATATAGCTTGTGCTCCTATGAAAATGTCAATTGCTCCTAATGTCTTTATAAAACAAAGAAAAAAGAATAAGGAAAATTAAGACTTTTTCCACATTATTTTGCAGAGCATCTTTCTTTACAAAATTAGTTTTAAAATGCACAGTCTATTCAGTAGTAAGAAAAACATCTTGGGATCAATACACTTAAGATTTTTCAAAGACCATCGATTTAAGAGTAGAATGTACACAGGGCTGGGAATCAAGAGTTAATACTGGATAGTTATTTGATCCTGAGCAAGTCACTTACCCTTAGGAAGCCTTAGTTTCCTCATATATAAAATATGAGAGCTGAATAAGATCAGTGTGTCAGTGGGAAGAAACAGGTTATAATGGCATACAAAGAAATCTTGTTAGTAACATTAAAGTGTATGATCACCTGAGGAGAAAAATGAGGGAAATGGATTGAAATTCACCCCACGACTAAATAGTTATCTTCTTATGGGTATAGAATCAATCATTACACACATCCAATAATGAATGAAATCCAATCAATTCACTGTCAGTTTGACTATAGAGAGTAAGTGCAAAATATCCTCTTATATTTTTAGTTATTTTAAAATAATAATTTATTTTTGTATCAACACCTGTAATATAAATGAATAAAGCTGGAGATTTTGCAAAGACCAAAGAGACAAAACAAAACAAAGAACATCCCACAAGCATTAAAAAAAATCAAAAGCTGAGAATGAAACCAATATCCACAAACTGGAATATCAAAATACAAATTCATAAAAGTTATAATGTAATCTCCAAAATGGTTTAGGTGGCATTTATGGATAGGGAAGAAGGCACAGTAGACAGAACACTGAATCTGGAATCTGAAAGACCTGAATTCAAATCTAGCCTCTGACTCTTACTAGCTGTGTGTCTGAGGACAAGTCATTTAACCTGTTTACTTCAATTTCTTCTACTGTAAAATGAGGATAATAATAATTCCTACCTTCCAAAGTTGTTTCAAGTATCAACAGGGATAACTTATAAAGCATTTTGCAAACCTGAAAACACTATACAAATATTAGCTCTTAATTGAAGTTCATTATGGATTGTTCATTTTTCTTAAATTCTACACTTGGAGATACTTCAAAGACTGCATTTACTTATAAACAAAATAATGCAAGTAATGAACTAAAACAACTTTCCAAAATACCAATCTCTATAAGTAAAAAAGATAAATAAACATTATTGTAAGGTACCTCATAAGGAAAATTGTATTTATTATTAAAATCATTCCTACTTATTTTAAAAAGTTATTTATAACAATTAAAGAGGCAGCTAGCTGGCTCGGTAGGTAGAGCATTGGGCCTGGAATAAGGAAGACCTGAATTAAAATCTGGCCTCAGACACTCACTAGCTGTGTGACTGGGCAAGTCATTTAATCTCTGTTTACTTAATGTATTGAAGAAGGAAATGACAAGCCTCTAGTGTATTTGCCAAAAAAAAAAAAAAAAAAAATCCAAAAAAACCACCCATGGACAGCATGGTTGGAGATGCCTGAACAACAATAACAATTAAGTTGTACCATTTTAATGATAGGAACTATTCACACTATTATAGGATTCTAAATAAAAATCATCTGGAAATGTTTTGGAGTTTTTTCTGTGGTAAATTTGTTTTGTTTTGTTTTATAAATCAATCTTATCCTTGGCACCATCAGCTGCAATGCATTTCAACTGTTCTTAAAACTATTTATTGCAAGGGTAATAACAAAATCTGATTTGTTTCCTCCCAATTCTTTGAAGGAATGATGTTTAATTTTTAGATGCTATTTTGAAAGTCAAGCTCCTCTTCTGCAGCTCCTGGAGAGTCTACTTGTCACACACACACAAAGTACAGACACCCTTCCCCCAATCCCCAAGGCTACATAGAGCAATCTACAGGAAGGTCTAATATACCCAGGCTGCCAGGGAATGAACTTTTGAATACAGTAAAATTTTCCCTTTAAAGTGTCAAGTCTTTTTTAAAAAATATAAAGCCACCATTTTATGTAAAACAAAATGTACTGCCTGTCTTCCTACTCAGAGTTTACAGAATACAATTGGATATTTTCTTGATCATCAACATCAATTATTACATTGTGCTATACAATGACCACATCAAGGGCTGTTTATCTCTCCTTTTTTTTTTTTTGCAGAGGCAATTGGGTGACTTGCCCAGGGTCACACAGCTAGGCAGTGTTAAGTATCTGAGGCCAAATTTTGAACTCAGGTACTCCTCCTGACTTCAGGGCTGGTGCTATCACTGTACCACCTAGCTGCCCCCAAGGGCTGTTTATCTCTATGCTAAGTATTCCCAATTTTTTTTTTGAGTTTTTATGACTAGTCTATTAAATAATCCAAAATACTATTTTTAAAAAAATGTTTTAGGTTTTGTAAATCAGATTTAAGGCTCAGCCCCAGGTGTCACCTCCTCAGTCCTCAGCTAAAAGTGTTTTTTCCCTCCTCAAATCATCTTAAAATACTTTGAGGCCTCCTCTCTGCCCTCTTCATAGCCTCCTTTATCTACATATTTAGAGTATTCCCTACAAGATAATAGAATTTTAAGAATTAGATGATGAAAACTAGGGATTGTCTAGTTGAATCCACACATTTCACTGATGGGAAATTTAGTTGTGCTAACCACATCCCTAGTACCTGAGAGACAATGTAGCCCATTGGATAGAGCTAGCCTTGGGAAGACCTGTCTCTGACTTACTGGCTGGATGTATAACCTGGGCAGGTCATTAACATCTTGGACCTGCCTAATTAACTCTCTAAGGGAAGGGAGGAGAAAAGAAGAAAGGAAGGGAATAAACATTTATATCTTGCCTATTATGTGCCAGCCAAGCACCCTGCTTTGTAAATATTATCATTCTTGATCCTCATAATGCTTAAGAGGTAGATGCTATTATAATCCTCATTTTACAGATGAAGAAACTGAGGGAGCCAGAAGTTAAATGACTTGCCCAAGATCATATAGTTAGTAAATGTCTGAGACTGGATTTGAATTCAGGTCTTCCTGACTCTGGGTCCAGAATTCTCTCTGCTGTGCCACACAGCTCCTTCTAAGACTATAAAATTGTAGAGAAGGCTCTATTTGTTATTTCATCCTCAGTTTCCTAACAACAATGAAATCATTGATATAGTCCTTAATCAAGCTGCCTCTAAAGTTCTCATTAAAAAATTGGACAATTCTCAATCTCATTAATATCAAAACCTGTAGTTCCAGAATCATGAGGCCTTTTATGGGACACCTAGATAGCATAAAGCGTAGAGCACTGGGCCTAAAGCCAGGAAGATCTGAGTTCAATCGTGGCCTCAGACACTAGTTGTGTGACTCTGAGCAAGTCACTCAGGCTCTGTTTCCTCACCTGTAAAAGGACGGTAATAGCCACTACCTCCTAGGGTTGTTGTGAGGATCAAAGGGGATAATAATTGCAAAGTGTACCTGGCTCATAATAAGCACTATATAAACATTAACTATTATTATGAAATATAGGGCTGGGCTCAATTATATCCCTTCAGTTTACTTACAGAAAAAAGCTACAGGTACAACTGAAAGTTTACATTAATAGTATTATAAGGAATGGATCTGGTTCTGTTTTCATTCACACTACTAAGATTTCAAGAAGATGAGAAGGGCCAAAGAGAACCTCTTCATTAACAGCTTTATCTGCAGCTACATGAAATCCCCAGGGAAGCACAAAGAATCAGGGAATGCTCCTAATTCCAAGTATTATCAGAAACCATGCCCCAGCAAGTAACCAAAGAAAAGTAAAGATACTAAAACACCTATCAAATGACAATCTTTAGAGCAAAGTACTACACATTTTTATTCCTTTGTGAAGAAGTTTTTATATGGGCAGGGCTCAACTGTCTCCAAATGAAATAAGAATAAATCCCAGAGGCTCAGAGACTGAAAGGCCCAAAATGATCATTTCAGTGGCTCCTTCTCTGACATTTCTTCTAGAAAAAATATCTTCTTTAAAAAAAAAATTATAATAAGCTAGAAAAGATTGTAGTTGTGATCTTCGAGCTTATCTGAAGCCTTGGTCCTCGAGTTACATGGGTTGCCCCTTGTCTGTACAACAAATATAGTACATAAAACCAGGGAAGACAGGAAAGCCTCTGCTGTGAGATCAGTTGTCTCAATTCCATTGGGTTTCTTCCATGGTCTGAGGTCTGTGTTCTGGTCTCAAGGATGCTATTTCCAGTTTGTTTTACTTACCCCCCCCCCCATCATCTGCTCTGGACCAGATGTTCAAACCTGGCCCACTTATTTTATTTTCTTCCTATCTTTTTCCTTAACGGTCTGACAATGAAATTCCAGTTGCCTGTTTGGAATTTAGTATCTCTGTTCCCTCCTGCCTGTATGTAATTCCCAGCTTTAGACCTGGCCCATGCTCTTACTTAAGACAACTCAATATAGTGAGCCACCCCTGCCTGGCCCAGTCCATAAGGAACATATCAAAAGTTCCTCTGTCTAGCTCAACCCCAGGTCCAGGCCTCTTACTTCATAACAGCTGGCATTTATATAGGTTTGCAAAGCACTTTAAAACATTCTCATTTGATTCTCACAACAACCATAGGAAGTTGATTCTATCGTTATTTTCATTTTGTGATAACGAAACTGAGGAATGAGTGAGGAAACTGAGGCATGAATTACCCAGCAGGGTCACAAAGCTAGTAAGTGTCTGAGGCTACACTTGAATTTAGGTCTTCCTGACTTCAGTAATCTACCTACTGGCTTTGCCTACAGCACTCACCATTGTGCCACCCACAATCTAGCATCATGTTCATTTGTATGCACAGATCAGAAGGGCAGAAAGACTCACAAATAACAAGTTTTGAAAAAGCTATGGTCAGCTTTATTAAACACTTTAAGAAGAAAAGCAAACTGTATGGAAATGAAATAGTCATTTCATGGAGTGGTATTTTGCTATTCTATTAAGTATGTGAAAATGTCTGTTTTATTTGGTGCTAAGTTTAGCAACAAAAATACATTTTTTTTAAAATGACATGCATTTTAAGGTAGTCAAACAGATGGGCTAGCTTGGTCAAAGAGAAAAACTGACATTTACATGGCACTTTTAAGGTGTGGATCTCATTTGATCTTCTCAAAAATATAGCTGAGTTAAAGGCTACAGATATTTGTCCCAATTTTCCTTTGGAAAAAAAAATGTGACAAGATTTACCTGTGATCACAGAACTAGTTACATGTCTGGAGTAGGGTTTCAAACAGGTCTTTCTGACTTCAAGTTCAGAACTTTCTCCATGATACCAATGGCATAAAACTTAAATTGAAAGAGGGCCCATTAAATCATATGTAAGTATCCCAGGGGGCTGCATACAGATTCAGTCCTTAAATATAATACTATGTTTTTCTATATTTTTGTTTGCTTTGTTAAATATTCCCCAATTACATTTTATTCTGGTTCTAGCTGCATTCAGGAGTGTTGTAAGTCTCAGGTAGCAAATATGTCTGACATCTCTGCATTATACCATGCTGGGACACAAAATTGCAAAGGGTCTCTCTGCTCTTAGATGGATAGGCAGACTCAGTCTATGTTGGGACCACACTCAAAGCCTTTCCAAAGTGCACTCCAATGGTATTATTGAGAACTTAGGGTTACCTCTCTCTTAGATAGGCCAGGCATGTGATAAGATTAGTTCAGAATTTCTCTAAAATTCTAAAAATGTTCCTCTAAAAAACCCCAAGGCTGGATTTGAGTTCTGCCCACATTGCCACTCTGACTATCCCCTCTACTTGAAATCCATTCAAACAAAAGACACATAGGCAGGTGCCTGATTTCTTATTCAGAGTCCTCGGGTGGCATTGTTTGTCTTGTCATTTATCTGAGCAAGGCAGGGAGGAGGTGTGGGAGAAGGAGCAAGTGGTAACTGTTTGGCAGCTGCAACCCAGCAAATAGAAAAAGAAACAGTTTCCCACTGTCTGAAGACATCAGAAATCTCCTCAGAGATGAAAATAATTTCATGGAAGACAGGAAAAAAGGGAAAACTGGATTGTCTCATTTTTGTAGAACTCTGGAGGGAAAAAGTATGTTTAAAATCCAAGTCACCTGACACTGGGCCATGTAAACCAAAGAAATTCCTTCTGCAAATGAAGTCATTAGTTTTGAACCTTGGAAGGAACCCCAAGGAAACAAAATACAAATGAGAGATCATCGTGGGGAGTCACTGCCATCACAGAGGCAGTCCAGCCAACTCTGTTCAAAAAAAGCCAAAGGCAACCTTTGGCAAAGAAGAAGACATCAGACCTCCCCAGCTCTACCACAACACATCACCAAGGTGGCCAAGTATCTGGCTTTGAGCATGTTTTTCTATTTTAGTTTCCTCATCTATTATAAGAAGATAATGAACTTGTCACCTACACTACTAGGATAATGGGAAGGGGAATGCATAAGGAAGGCCTGGCTAGCTATAGATTCAAGGTGTTAATTTCAAATGACAAAGCATCATTACTATCATAAAAATAAGTATTTAATCCTTAGACAAAAACAATAACACATTTTGTAGCACTTTGCCCATACATCCTATGAGATTGTGTTTCTATTACTGTTCCCATTTTACATAGATTTTACTGTTTACATTTTACTATTCCTTCATTTTATAGAGAAGGAATCTTAGAGGTTGGTCACCTCAATGTACTTAAAATATTTAAAATGGCAACAGAACTTTTTCCTCTCCAATCTTACTCAAAACTCCAGATTATAATAAATTCTTAATAATAAAACCACACAGTAAAGATAAGTTTCCTAGAAAAGAGTTTAAAAAATAAAAATAAAAATAAAAAGGTACCATCATGAACTCCTGAGTTTATTCCTAAGTGAAGCCCATTCCAACACAGGGAGAAATTTTAATTCATTTAAGTCATAGCTCTAATCTATGCAATTGGATTTTTTGTCTAAGCAAAAGAGTACAGAGTATTCTTGAAGCAAATAATCAAGGCATAAACATTACCATATTTCAAATATTTTTTCAATTGTTAAAAATACACCTTCCTCCAGAAGCAGAGAAGTGGGGAACTATGAGGGCAGACCATTCCATATGCATTTTTTTCAGACAGTCATGAGAGTGATGGTGTTTTTGCTTTAAAAGTATTTTGTTATAAGAGAAAACTCAGAGGTTGGGGCTGGGAGGGATACATTAAGAAATTACTTATGTAAAAATAAAAAGCATCCACTAATTGGAAAATGCCTAAGAAAACTGCAGTACATGAATGAATGGCCTATTATTCCTATAATATAGAAAGTAAGAAATAAAAATTCAGAAGAGCATGTCTTATATAACAATTCATGCAGAATGGAATAACTAGAAGCAATATACACCAAGATTACAATAACATAAACTGAAAGAACAAACCCAAGAGAAAAAATATTTTTGTTCAATGAAAATAGTTTAATTAAAAAAAATAAAATGATAGCAACCATTGCATTTCACAGTTTTCTTGTTACCAAAAAAAACCCACTGAGATTCACAAAATGGAGAAATGTCAACTATAATTAAAAAGCATCACTGGCAGTGCCTGATTGGGCTCAAACTTTCCTGATAGATCACACAGACAGAAGATATACCTGGCAAACCTGTAGTTCTGTGATTATTGGAGATATTTACAAAAATTCTCTAGCCATTTTCCTCCCCACTCTCCCTCATATTAAGTTACATGATGGAAAAAAAAATGAGTCACCCATAAAAATGTTCACTTTTCCTATCTAAGTCTTTTGGACCCACCTCTGAGATCCTTCCTCTACAGCTTAATGAGAAATCCAGAAAGAACACTTGTTATTAAAATGTTAGGGAAACTGAATGACTTGAAGGAAAAGCTAATTCTTTTTTGTTCACTAGTTGAGAAAACTAAAAAAACTCAGGAAGTTAACTCCTACTGAAAGTGAAACATTAATAGAAATATTACTGGAAAATACCAAACAGGAAGAGAAGGAAAATTCCATTGTTGTGCCCAAGTCCTCCATTTACAGTTAACATCCTCAAGACTGAAAAATCAGAAAATAATTAAAAAATTAAAGCATGGAACAAAATGGAAATTAATTAGGCTATCACCCTTCCTGCTTACTAAGTAAATCAAGTCTACCCTAAAATCAGCTAAAACCAATTGCCTGAAATACTAGTGGCAGTTCTATAGAAGATCAAAAGACTTTAGTCATGCTTTACTTCTAAAATGTAGGTTGCTTAATACTAGCAAAGATCTTAAACATTGCTGAATAGGCAACAATACAATTTAATACAAATAAAACACACTGAGGGATGGTTTAACGAAGCAAAGGTAACAAAAAAATTAATATTTTGTAAGTAATATTTTCCTAATTTACTATTTAGTAATTAAATCTTTAGCAATATCTTTTTTCTATCAGCAAGACCTAAGAGGCCAAAATGGTGATTAAAAAATCAAAGGTCTAATTATTAAGAAATTCTTCCTTATAGTAAATCAAATCCTGCCCCTATAGTCTCTACCAACAGATCCATATTCTCTTCTCTGTACCTAATAGAGAACAAGTCTAATTCCTCTTTGATAAGACCAGAGTTGTGTAATGGAAAAATCATTGTACTGAGAGTCAAGATCTCTATGTTCCAAATCTCAGTTCAAGTTGCTTCAACTTCACCTTCACCTGCAACAAAGGGGACTGAATTAGCTAATCTGTAAAGGTCCATTTTAACACTAGCTTTCTATAATTCTATGATTTAAGTGCACCTCAAATATTCAAAGATGATACTATGTTGCTTGGAAGTCTTCCATGTTCTAGGCCTGCAAAACAGCTCCATAACTTCAAAGCTATGATTCTAGGATTTGTTATTATTACTTTATAATGAGCTCATAGCTCAAGCTCTAAAAATTTGCTCCAGGTTGAACTTGCTTGTCAAGGTCTCTGACCATCCGTAAATTCAGCCAGTTTTTAACTGAATGGCCAGAGAAAGTCACACTTGTTTCAGATTTGCTTTTTAAGGCTATTTTTATGGATAAGAAAAGATTTGGAGAAGGGGTTAAGTAAGTCTCCTAGGTAAATCAAGTGATTATCAATCATTCAGGTTGTCAAAATCTAGAAAATATCATTCGATCAACTCTTAAGAGAGCAAGCAATGAGGTACTGATTTTCAATTCTTAAAACAGTAAACCTATCATCTCATATATAAGATGTGTAAATATACTAATGTCCCAAGCCATGTATTTTATTGCAAGCTATACATTTTGTTAATGTGTACATGCCTCTTTGTATATAGTGATTTCTTTATAAAACTTACATGATGTATTCAATTCTTCTTTTATGAAATTTTAAGACTAAAGTCATTCAAAAAGAAGTCAATTCAGAACTTTAAAATTTATTTGCTTCATATCATCGATTCTCACCTTCTTTCCTATTTCAGAGGAAGAGGCATATTTACCTCACCTAAAAAATAATTACATTATGTATGCCCTTGATTATAGCCTGCCAGCCTTGTTTCATCAATCATCTGAGTCTCATATTCAACTTCTTCCTCTCCACCAGGTTCTTCCTGTTTGGGAAAAGGAGGGAAGGAGGGAGGGAGAAAGAAAAGAGAGAAGGAAAGAAAAGGGAGGAAGGGAGGGAAGGGCTTTCTTTCAACTTTCTGATCTCATCCAGGTGAAATCTCAATCTCTCTCCTCTCCTTCAAAGTCCAACTTCTTGAAAAAATTGTCTATGATTGATACTTCCATTGGTTCACATCTATTCTCCTCAGTCTCCAGTATTCTGATTTTCTCAGGGTTCTATAGAAAAGGTTCTCCTCTAAGTCATACATAAGTATGCCTCATTACCAAATAAAACTGTCTTTTATAAATCCTCATCCTCTGGAATAAATTTATGTCCAAAGAAGACCTGGAACTCCTAAATGAACACCAGATGGATAATTTTGATTATATTAAGTTAAAAAGTTTCTGTACAAACAAAACAAATGCAGAGAAGATTAGGAGGGAAACATCAAATTGGGAAATCATCTTTACATTTAAGGGTTCTGATAAAGGCCTCATTTCTAAAATATATAGAGAATTGTCTCATATATATAAGAATTCAAGCCACTCTTCAATAGATAAGTGGTCAAGGGATATGAACAGACAATTTTCAGATGATGAAATTAAAACCATCTCTAGTCATATGAAAAGTTGCTCCAAATCACTATTGATCAGAGAAATGCAAATTAAGACAACTCTGAGGTACCGCTACACACCTGTCAGATTGGCTAAAATGACAGGAAAAGATAATGACGAATGTTGGAGGGGATGTGGGAAAACTGGGACACTAATACATTGTTGGTGGAACTGTGAACGGATCCAACCATTCTGGAGAGCAATTTGGAGCTATGCTCAAAAAGTTGTCAAACTGTGCATACCCTTTGACCCAGCAGTGTTTCTACTGGGCCTATATCCCAAAGAGATCTTAGAGGTGGGAAAGGGACCCACCTGTGCAAGAATGTTTGTGGCAGCCCTTTTTGTGGTGGCTAGAAACTGGAAACTGAAGGGATGCCCATCAATTGGAGAGTGGCTGAATAAATTATGGTATATGAATGTTATGGAATATTATTGCTCTGTAAGAAACGACCAGTAGGACGATTTCAGAGAGGCCTGGAGGGACTTGCATGAACTGATGCTGAGTGAAACGAGCAGAACCAGGAGATTATCATACACAGCAACAACAGTATTACATGATGATCAATTCTGATGGACATGGCTCTCTGCAACAAAGAATTGTCTCAAACCAATTCCAATTGTTCACTGAAGAAAACCATATATACCCAGAGAGAGGGAAATGAAATATGGACCACAACGTAACATTTTCATGATCTCTATTGACATTTGCTTGCATTGTGTTGCCTTTCTCTGATTCTTTTTTTTTTTTCTTGTAGATAGGATTTTTCTTGCATAACTTCTCAAGCATTTCAACATTATTAACATGTAGTAGACTTCCTGCCATCTAGGGGAGGGGAGGGGACTGGGGGTAAAGTTTGTAATGGAAAGCTTTGTAAAGATCAATGTTGGGGAACTACCCATACATATGTTATACAAATAAAAAGCTTTAATAAAAAATAAATAAATAAATAAATCCTCATCCTCTATGAAGCCAGGGTCACAGGTATGATTTTGGCCATTCTCATCTCTCATGTCTTCAGAAAAACAATATTCTTGGTTTTTTCCTCTGTATCTAATTGCTCCTTCTCTCTTTCTCTCTCCTTCACTGGTTCTTGACCCATAGTTGGCATCTTAAAATGGACTGATCATGGCTATGGCTTATCCCTTCTCCCCCTCAAAACACTTTTGGCAATGGCATTTGCTCACATGGCTTCAATGGCCATTCGTACAAAGTTAATTCCCAAATCAATTATCTCCAGAATTGAATTCTCTTCCAAGCTTCAGACTCATACGTCCAACTGATTACAGCAGTGGTATCATACTCAGAAAGGGAAATCACTAAACTGTACATAAGAATCTCTTGTAGGGTACATTATTGACTTAGAAAGCCACATACTAACATTATGTACATTTTATTCTATTTTTATTGATTTTTCCCAATTACATTTTAATCTGGTTCAAGCCCAACTCAGAGGGTGGGCTACATGTGAGCTCTGGGCCTTGTGTTTGATACCTGTGGTTTACAATACATTCCCAACTTGAATGCCTCACTGACACCACAAATTAAACATAATCAAAACAGGTTTATTGTCTTTCACCCCATATATGTCAAATATGTCCCCTCCTCCTGAAACTATTAATTCTGTAGGTGACACCAATATTCACTCAGTCTCCCATGTTCAGAAACCTTGGAGATGCTTTTGACTACCCTTACCTCATCACTCATTACTCAATCATAATTATTACCAAGTCCTGTTAATTTTATCTCCATAGCTCTCATTTCTCTTTCCACTGCTACCAGCCTAGTACTCATCCTAAATATCACCCAGTAGTTTCCAAATAATTTTCACTGTGTACCTTATTACAAAATGAATGTTTGAGCATGTACCTCCAATATATATTTATCTAATCATAAATTAGATACATACATGGTTGTACAAATAATTATTTATATTATAAAATGTGCACAAAACAGAATTTAAAAAAAAACAACACTATGAATGAAGAAGAAATAATATTTGATCCTAGATAGATGGGGAACTTACTGAGAAAGGAAGTGACATAGTCAGACCAGTACTTTAGAAAAATCCTTTTGCAGCCTAGGTGGAGGAGAAATTGGAAAGAACAGAAATTTGAGGCTTAAAAAGACCAATTAGGAGGCTATTCCAATTATCTATTCAAGAGGAAATGAGGAAGTACATTGTAGAAGTGACTAAGTGAGCACAAAGAAATAAATGTGAGATACAGAGGTAGACCCAAGATCTAACAAATGAGCAGATGTGAAGAAGCAATCAAAGAGATGGGAGAACTAAAAGAGAGATCAATGTCATGATAACCCAGAAAGGAGAAAATATCTTAGTAGAAAAGATAGTGTACAGAGTCAGATGTTGCAGACAGCTCCAAAGGATGAGAACTGAAAAACACATCCAATGTGGCAATTAAGAGATCACCTGTAACTTTAAAGAGAGCAGTTTCAGTTGAGGGAGGATTGGAGAATAATCAAGAGGTTGGAAACCTGGATAGCTGTAAGGATAATGGTGACCTCAAAAAAATTAAGGAAGTTTGGAAGATGGGTTAAGTTTGAAGGGAAAAAAGTAATGCAATCGAGATCCATCCTTTTTTGCTCATCTTGTGCTTCTTATTCATTGAAACATGGATGGATGAAAGATGGATGGAAAGATAGGGATGGAGGCATTCACCACTGCCCCACTAGGACTTGTATGGGCATCCAAAAGGTAATCTAAGAAACAGATATGGAGCATTTTGCTTGTGTAGTGCTGTGGGTATCTGCATCATTTTAGGTTACCCTAAGGAACCCATCAGAATAAGCTAAGTGAGAGAATATTAAAAGGGTTAATGCAGCTATTTTGGAGACAAGCCTATGACTGGCTACAGGTAAAGAAAGGTGTGCTGTAATTCATCTTTCTATCCAACAAGAGGATCACACTTCTGCCTAAGTTAAGTCACAGCCCCTTTAGCATCATTCCATGTCCCTTACTCAGTACTTATTACAGGTCACCCAGATTCCCCTTTATTCTCTCTTCAAATCACCTCTCCCCTAATTGGCAAACTTTATATAGAATTAGTTGGTTTGTCAAGACAAGTTAAATCTCCTTGGCCTGGTATTCAGTACCATTCCCTAAACTAGTGACATATTACTTTTACCCATTATCTCTTACTACTTACCTTCATATATTCAACACTACAACCAATCTGGTCATTTTCCCCCTGTACTTCACACACATCCTTCTTCAGGTCTTTACTTATACTGCTCCCCCATGCTATCTATCCTTTAAAAGCTAACCCAAATACCACAAGAGTCCATGAAGGCTTTGGAATAGAGCTATGTGTCATACATTCCTGAATTCAAAGGTGAACAATCCAATTTGCAGATGTGCTTCTAATCATACTGCATCTCAGAGGAATGCAAAAGATAAGAGTAAGTGACCTATTCCAGGTATCCCTTTCTCACTGTTGTTCTCATTGTTGTTCGGTTGTTTTGGTTATGTCCAAGTCTTTATGATACCTTTGGGGCCTTTCTTGGTATAGATACAGGAGAGATTTGCCATTTCCTTCTGCCCCTCATTTTACAGATGAGGAAACTGAGGCAAATAAGTTAAGTGCCTTGTCCAGGACCACACAATCTGGTGTCTAGGACCAACATTCTATCCACTGTGTCACCTAGCTGCCCTTTTCTTTCTCATACATCAATGAATATCAAGAGCTTCACTCTTTTACTCTTAAATACTTTGAATCTCAATTGAACAGAGAGCAATTGAGAAAAACTGGATTCAGATATGACTTCTGATATTAGCCACATTATCACAGACAAGACATTTATGCTCTTTCAGCTTCATCTGTAAAATGAAGATAATATATCGGTCTTGTCACAGGTTGGTTAATTTTGAGACTTGAATATAGTAAGCGCTTAGTAAAACTTTAAAGTGCTATAAATTCACCAATTACTATAAACTTGGGTTAAAATGTAGCTCTGTTACTACTGCATGTGGGTCCCTGGACAGGTCACTTAACCACTCTGTGCCTCAGCAGTTTTCTCATATATAAAAAGTAGTAGGAGAAGATAACCTCCAATGTACCCATGTACTTCTGAATCTATAATCAGGAAATTAATTTGTGAATTCAGGAATAAATCTAATTCCTTCTTAATGTGAGGGTTTTCTTCTTTATAGAAATTAACAGGAAAATGGGTCCTAGTGTACTGAGTTTTGATCATGAATAACTTTTCAAATATCAGTTCCATAAATCAAGAGATACTTGTAATTCACACTGCAAGCTATGAAACCATATGAAGACACCATCTCAATACCTGGAATATAAATGATGGGCCCCAAAGGTCAGAACTACCAAGTCTGTTTTTTTCATTTTAATAACGTCACTTTTAAGAATTATTAATAAAACTACATAGAAATGTCTGACAGTGCAACCTTTAAGCTAAAGCCTAATAGCTGGCTTTAATCTAATTCTATTCCAAGAGATTTTTATCAAAAGACAACATGGTAGAGTGAATAGAGGGCCTGCTTTGGATTTAGAAGACCTGGGTTCAAAATGTGCTTCCAATACAAACTGATCATATGACCTTGGGCAAGTCACAACCTCTCAGCATTCCTCTCCCCAGATCAATAAGACAATAAGTTATAGATGACTTGCCAATCTTAGCAGTGGAGGGAGTTTCTAGCCTAGAATTCTGCTATACAAATGAAATTATAGGTCTGGACTGAAAGGGAAAGGCAAACTATTATTTGTTACTTAAGTACAGGCTATGTGTTATTATTCAATTCAACTCTGTAGATTCAGTTTACTCTATCTTAAGCTCCAGGAGGCCATCGACCATACCTAATGTATATATGAATGCCTCCCACCCCAGCTACTATGCTGCTTATAATAGTTAATGTTTGCTGGGTGAAAAATAGAGAGTACTAGCACTGTATATTCAGAGTTCATAGGGTGGTTGATTTTTGAACAGGAAGGGGCTTCCAAAGTTATCTGACCCAATTCCTTTATTTGACATTTGTAGAAATTGAGTGCCAGAGTCACACAGGACATTGTCTAAAGCTATGATTTGAATTCTGACCCTTACACTCCAAATCCGATGGATAAAATGACAATACATATTTTCCTTTGGTCAGCTGTTGTAGAACCTGACAGTTACCTAATTACAAAGAAAACAAAGATTCAGCAAAAATAGAACTGGATGGTACAGGTTTTATCATATAGAACATTATTACAAAATTGCATTTTTTTTTGAAAACAGCATTTCCCCCCAGCTGTTATACAACATTAGATTCTACATTAAATATTTCTTTGAAATCAATTACACTGTGGCTGAGGATGCCATGCTTCTCTTCCCCTCTCTACCTGTGGCTGACTAGGGGCATGAGTGAACTCATTCTTTCTACTTCCAAGGTGAATCCTTGCTTCAACCCCTACAATGACCAAGCAGTAGCCAACCCTCTATTTTTGCAAATGTGGTCATAACCCTATAGCTATTCCCCAATGATACAGCTTCTTTTATAGGGCCTAGATGCAGACAGGTACATTGACTAGTCTGTGCTACCTCCAAAGAGAGTAAAGGAGAGGTGATGAGAAAAAAGAGGCTGAAAATTATGTGCTATAGATATAAGAGATTCAATGTATAAGGTATGCAAGGAAGAGAGACCATATGAAACAAAGAAGGTGAGTGTTTAAGACCCTAGAAAAGGGGGAAAGGTTGAATGAAGGAGACCAACACCAAACTGAGTGATTAACACAAATCCTAACTGTATTCAATCAAAAGCAACATGGTGTGAGGAAAGGACTAAGAATTAGTCACTCAACTAGGAGAATGATTCTGAACAAATTCATTTAATTATCTCCATCTCACTTTCTTTTTTTTTTTTTTTTTTTTTTTTTGAGGCAATTGGGGCTAAGTGAATTGCCCAGGTCACTCATCTGGTGTTAAGTGTCTGAGACCAGATTTGAACTCAGGTCCTCCTGACTTCAGGGCTGGTGCTCTATCCACTGCACCACCTAGCTGCCCCTCCATCTCACTTTCCTCACTACATATTCACATCCTCTTCTAGTTTTAAAAATTAAAGACACCAGATTGTTAGCCCAAGGATGAGACGCAAATGTTCTAGCTTTAGCAAAGATATAATAATTAAACCTGAGTTTCAGCTTCTCATCTGTAAAATGGGGATAATAATACCTAAGTATTTGTGTCTTGGGGTTATTGTAAGGATGGAAAGACAGAGAGGTAGAGACTAGAGAGAAAAATTGATATAGAGACAGAAATGTCTAGCAAAGCAAAGACTGACTAGATGATGGGTATCAGTGGGGGAAGTCATCAGGTTGTATAGGCCTGGGGGGCGGGGGTGGGGGTGGGGATGGGGAATCCAAAGTTGAATCAAATGATGTTAACCTATTTCTTTCTTCCTATCTCCCCTTGAGAGCTTTTTCCTTTTCTCAGAAATAAGGTTTGTTCCCTTCCCTGTCCCCTCATCTTTTCTACTTAAATGATCAAATATAAATATAATTAAACATGGTTATTGAATAAAATCTTATATTCCTTAATTCCCACCTTTAAAAGTGATTTAAAACTTTGCTTCTCTCACTAAAAATAAAAAAAAATCATTTTCTTCGTGTGATCTTCAAAGGGTATTTTAAGTTCTGTAATGGATTCCTTTTGTTTTTCATTTTCAAACACATTCCTCCTTCTCTTCTACCAATAAATTATTACTTATAATAAAAAGAAAAAGGGCAGTTCAGCTAAATCATATTTATCTATTCTATATCCTTAGCCTTCTCCTTCCCCCCATCTTTGCAATGAAGGGAGGGAAGTACAGTTTTTTCAACTCTTCATGTCCAAGCTTAATCATTATAATTATGGAGCATTCTGTTTCATGAGATAACAGATTTAGAGCTGGAAGAAGGAATCTTGGAGGTAGGTCATCCAGTCTAACCTCCTCCTTTTTTTGCTGAGGCAAGTGGGGTTAAGTGACGTGACAGCTAGGATGTGTTAAGTGTCTGAGGTCAAATTTGAACTCAGGTCTTCCTGACTTCAAGGCTGGTGCTCTATCCACTGCGCCACCTAGCTGCCCCTAACTTCCTCCTTTTAAGAATGAAGTTAAACAGCTTGCTGAAGGTCTCTCTTACACACGGGTAGGTGGCAGACACTGCTGAGATTTAAATCTAGGTGCCCTGACTCCAGGGTCAGGATTCTTTCCAATTCACTCTAACTCCCTTTCATTTCACTGTTCCTTCAATCACATTGTAGTAGTCTTTGTAGAGACTGTTTTCCTGGATTACTTCACTGTGCATCAGTTCCTGTGTCTTTATGTCCCTCTGGATTCTTTGTATTGGTTTTTTCCCCATAGTTAACTAATCCTACATTGTATTTATACACCACAAGTTGCTTAGGCATTCCCCAAACAATGGTTATCTACTTGGTTTTCATTTCTTTGAGACCACAAAAATGACAACAAAATGCTGCTATTAATATTGACACATCTAAGGCCTTTCTCTCTCTCTGACATGAAACCAGAAAATTAGGGTTAAAGGATATAGATAAGTTTAATTACTTTTTAAAGCAACAGCTCAACTCAACACTAGTCTTGCCACAATCCCTCCAACATATTATCTAATGTCATCTTTCCTAATATTCTGTTTGTGAGGCTAACTCTCAAAGTTATTTTCATTTTGCATCTCTTATTTCTAGTGATCTAGTGCAAGCTTTCATATGATTGTTAGTATTTTCAGTTTTTCTTTTGAAAACTCTTAGTTCATATCCTTTCTCCAAACTCATGTTTTCCTCCCTTGTGGATGTTTGGCATTTAACAGGGAAAAAAAAAGTTTCCTCCTTTTCTGAAAAAGTTCCATGGGAGGGTGGGGGGGCCTATTTTTCTTTTTTTGTGGGAAATGATGTTAGACAAGATAACAAAATTAAGCTTCTCCTTTGGTTACTTTTCCTCTTTATTTGCTCCAACAGGTGTTGGCCAAGATTCCTAAATTCTATGTCATTTTACCTCTCAAGTAGTAGGAATATCTCTCTGTCCCCTGAAATTTTGCTAGCCAACTTAACCCCCAAAAAGTCTTAAGTCCTTGTTGATGCACTGTTTTGGTCCTACAGACAAAAATTCCCATCTTATAAGTCAGAATGGAGTATCTTGAGAACATGAGGGGGAAAATCATTGATAGTGGCTTACTTTATATCTAAACTAGTACCACCTAATCTCAATTAGTTGACACTAGTACTAGTGAGTCATATGGTGGGAGCTATAATCAATGATCCTCTCATGAGAGGTTCTCTTTACAAATCAGTCAGTCCCTTATACCAGTAAAAGAGCCAAAGTGACCAGGGAAGTATTGCCTGACTTTCGACAGAAGCCTAAAATTTACATACTAGGACTTTGTAGGGGGGAAGGGTGGGGTGGGTTAATTTCAAGAAGACCACTTTTGGAAGCTCCATTAGAAAAAAGTCATCTTTGGATGACAGGTGACAAGAGGCCAGTAGCATCAGAAAGTGAAGAAAAAAACAGAACTGCTAATATCTTCCTTTTACAGCTCTCTCACTGACTGATGCATTTGATAGACACTGCTTTCTTGTTAAATATGATTCAAAGGTTTTCTTTCTTTTTTCGGGGGGTGGGGTTGGAGATTGGTGGGGAAGGAATAAGCCTAAAGATAAAAGTTGCTTTTCCCATATCCCTCAAATAGATTGTCAGTTTCATCTATGTCCACCCATCACTCCTTCCCAAGAGATACCAAAAGACTAACAAACCTTAAAACTAAAATTGGCAAAAGGATTTGGGCTTTCTTCTCTATACAGCTAAAATAATCATCACCATGTGAAAAAAAAATTATCCCACACACTAATAATAATAAGGGGGTTGGGGAAAAAAAGCAAAAGGTGTGTTTATGTTTTTTAATTCTTTAGGTAATGTAGTCATTTCTCTCCATAACCTTTGTCCCAATGAATCTGAGCAAGGTTCTATTCTTCTCTTCTTCCCTGTGTAAAACTGAAGTTATGGAACCTAGGAAGAATTTGTGAGTTAAGTATGTAAGCAGCACTGTTTCAACCTGACAGTTATATGCCTTCCATAAAACACAAGGAGTATGTATATAATCTATGCAGCTGTGTGAGAACAGGCTGAATGCTAGTCTCCTTGGTTTGTGAGCCCCCAAAAGGAGAGTAGTAAAAAAGGTACTGAACAGAGCAGGGAGGAGTTGCAACCACCCATTAGTTATATGACCTTGTACAAATTATTTCACTTTTGAGCCTTAACATACTCTGTAAAATATGAGGATTAGTCTAAATCAGAGGTTCTCAATGGAGAAAATTTTTTGAATTTTACTTAAACACACCCACATTTCAGGATTTATATATGTACACACATAAACACATACATATATGTATACACACATATATTCATACTATTATGTGTAAATATAAATGAAGTTATTTATATATAGACAGCCTTATAGAAAGATACCTATATGTAAATATAGATATATGTAGTTAACTTGATTTCAATATAACCAGCTTCACATATATTTGTGTGTATGTGTGTATATATATATATACATACATATGCCTATATAAAATATATATATACTCTATATTACACATACCCACACTCACACTTCAGGAGATTCTCTCAGTTGAGAACCCTGAAATCAGATTAAACCTCACATTTTACAGAATATGCAGAGGCTCTAAAGTAAAATGATTTATACAAGGTCATACCACTAGTAAGTGCTGCAGCACCTTCTCCTCATTGTTTATACATACACACACATACACACATATAACTATTCCAATATAACTGTTTTCACATATGTGCCTATCACATTATGAAAGCAATAATATCGAACACTTTAAAATATGTAAACACACATTATATAAAAGCAACTAGTTATATTGAAATAAAGTTATCATTACATATGTAACATAGTATATGTGTATCTGCATATTAATTTTGTTTCAACACAACTAGTTTCTTTTTGTAAATCTATGTATTTATTTTATGCATTTTAAAACATTATGAGAAGGGGGTCCATAAGCTTCCCCAGACTGTTTAAAGGGACCATCACACACACGTTAAGACATTCTGATCTGAATCTTTAAGATTTGACATGTCAAGAACTCTTCCCTGAGGGCCAGTGTGTCACCAAGAATCTCCTTCCCCACTCTACATATTTGCCCACTGACGCACCTACCCCAGGCAACTTCTAAAACTTTGTATTCACTTCCCTCACCCTTACCCCAAATTCTAAAGCAACAAGAGGGTCCTACAGAGACTGGAGCAGCTCCTGCAAGGGAGTTAAGAGCTATGCTAAGGGTGCAAGAAAGGGAAGTACTGAGGGCAGGGGAGCCTAGGAGAGGACGGGGAAACTGGGGGCAGGTCTAAGGGGCAGGGTCTCCCACCTTATCTTTCTTGCCTCCAGTGGCACCGCTCTCCTCCGGGCACCTGTTGAGCAGTTTCTTGCTGCTGCTGCCGCAGGCGGACGGACTCCAGGTACGGACGCTGCTACCGCCGCTACCGCTACTGCTGCTACTCTTACTGCCGCCTCCCCCCGGGTCTCCACCGCCGCCGCCCCCTCCGCAGCCACTGTCGATTTTAATGAGCCGGTGCTTGGGGGAGATATATTTGACCTCTGGCGGCGTGGCCGGCCGCCGCTCGCTGTTGCTGCGGAAAAGGTGCGGGGAAGAGGAAGATGAGGAGGACGCAGCGGCTCCCCCGCCACCGCCAGAGGTGCAGCAGCAGCCAGCAGACGAGGAGGCGGAGGAGAAGGTCCTGTCCCCGCTGCCGTCCTGGCCCCCGCAGTAGTCCAGGCGGCACATGGCCCGCAGCTTGCGCAGCGACGAGCCGGGGCCGTTGTAGGGGTCCTCGAAGTCGCGTTCCTTCTGGGCTCGGTAGGCTCGGATCAGGTCGCTGGTGCTGCCACTGTCCTCCCGGAATGAGGCTGAAAAGCAGGAGGACGAGGAGGACGAACAGGAGGCCGCCGGGGGCTGTTGCTGCTGCCGCCGTTCGCTGCCACCACCTGCCCCCGCCGCCGCCCCCCGACTGCTGCCGCTGCTGCTGCCGCCGCTGCTGCTACCCCCGCGCCCGCGCTCGCGGTAGTCCGGCCGGGGAGGTTGCGGGGGGCTCTTAGTTTTGTTATTCCCTAAACTGAAGTACTTGTTCAGCCACTTAGCCATGGTGCCACCGCCTGGACTGCCCCGGAGCC
The DNA here is from genome assembly GCA_023553655.1 of Myrmecobius fasciatus. Taxonomy (NCBI): domain Eukaryota; kingdom Metazoa; phylum Chordata; class Mammalia; order Dasyuromorphia; family Myrmecobiidae; genus Myrmecobius; species Myrmecobius fasciatus. The sequence goes on from JAJPUD010006801.1 coordinate 102,930, forward strand.
GACCCCCTACGGCCCGAGGAGCAGCAACAGGGGAGCCCCGGCCGGACCGGCCGGTGCCATCCGCAGGCTGCAGGGGACGTAGGCAGCCACCACGAACCCCTCTTCCCCGCGAGACAGGCAGGCAGCTCGGCCCCGGGCTCCGTTCCTCGGAAAGGCGGCGTCAGTGGCTAAAGATGAAGAGAAAAGCAAGCAGCTGCAACCGAACCCCCTTCCGCCTAACTCGTCGAGGGTTCCTGAGCCCCCTTAGAAAAGGCTCAGCGTCAAGTTCAAGTTCTTGCCGCAGCGCTGGATGAGCGCACAGCAGCGACGCCGCCTCCCCCCGGGCTCGGGCACCCCGAAGCCCTAGGCGAGGGGGCCGAGCAGCCGCTGTCCCCCTGGGATGTCCCCGCACTCCTACAGAGGGAGCGATGGGGAGCCAGCGCACTGGCACCTGGACTGGTGCTTGCTCGCTCCACTCCTCCGCTTTCGCTTGCTCCGGTATCCGTCCTGCGGCAGGGCCAGCTCCTCCTTCTCTTCCTCTCAGCTGCTTCACCGAGGTCGCCGCCGCAGCCGCTTGTCTCTGCCTGGATCCTGCCGCTTCGGCTTGAACTTCTTCCCCGTCCCTCTTTTTCTGCTCCCGGCGAGGGGTCGGAAAGGATCCTCCTCGACTCCCCCTATCAACTCTACTGACAGGGAGGAGGGCTGTGCGATCCTCTCCCCGCCTCCCCACCTCACTCCCCCTTTCCTACTCCTCCTGGAGCCCGGAGAAAGAGCGAGAGAAAGGGAGTAAGCAACAGACTGTGCCCGTCCCGGCGGCGCCTCCTGCCGCCTCCGGAACCGCCGCGTGTGTGACACTACAGCAGCCAGAGCCCGCCTCCCGCCAGAGCTCCGCCTCTACGGGCGGGGAAGTTGGCCACGCGCCCTCCTCTCCCTTCCCCCCACTTCCCACCTTCCCCTAGGCCACGCCCCCACCCCGATTCAAGTGCCACCTCATTCACTCCCTGACCTCCCGACTCTGGGTGGCTGGACCCGACGCCGATACAAAACTCCGCCCCTTGTGCAAATTAAGCCGTCCGCATCGCTCCGCCTACTTGACACATTTTTCTAGCCCTCTCCTTATTCCTGGAGTAGGCACACTCGCAAAATTCGTGCAAAACGTCTTGCACTTTCGGACCTGCTGGGGTAACGGAGTGAGACGTACAGAATTTTAAAAATTGGAAACGTGAACTTCCAATAGCAACAGCAGCAACAACTACAAGAACTGAAAGCAAATGTTACTGCTAATTTCAAGGCCCTGTTCTAGTAATGAACTCTCCAGACTTGTAACCCGCAAATCTCAGAGGCAGAGCCTGCTCAGAGGGGCTCAGAGAGCAGCTCGCCCATCCCCCGCCTACGCCAGCTGTTACTAAGTCTCCTGCCTCAAGCATCTTGCACCCTGCTGCTGGACATGGAAAGAACACTTTGTTGGGAGCAGATTAAAACCCGGACATTCGAGAGTTTGTAGTTCTGTAAACAGGATGCAGTTAAATGTCTTTGCGTGTATATAAGTCCCACTTGTTCTTTAAGGGGAGAGGTAATCCTTCAGTGTCTGTGATCTTTGTAATGAATTGATTAGCATCTCACTTGATGGATAAACTTGGGATATGCGACACATAAGAAACAGGAGCACCAATCAAAGCACAGCATCAGGGTCTTCACTTACCCGTTCAATTCAGTTTGAAGTCCAATTCTTTATAATAAGTTGCACGAAATAAATTGTTGTTTGGATGGTATAAGGAGGGAGGTTAAAATGACATTTAAAATTCTGGAAGGCCTTATAACCTTTCCATTCTACATAACGGAGTCCAGAGTTAGTAATTTGCCTAATATCATAGAGTGATTAAGTAGCAAAGCTAGGGACAGAACCTAAGCCTCTCGATTTTCTAATATTGTGCATGCTTTATAAATGCTTTTTAAAAATTGATTTCACTTCGCCAAAAAACACACACTTTCCAACAGAGCCTTCCTTGTAACAATGAAATCCAAATTTTTTTGCACCTTTTCCAAATTGATCTTTCTCAGCTACTTGAAATTTAGGTACCTGGATTCTCCTTTTAATCCTTTTTTTTTGAAAGTGGATAGAGAAAGCCCTAAAAATGATCAATAACAATTAACCCTGCTAACCACATCCCCTTACCTGAATTTTCAAATCCATCATAGCTCCATCTGGAAGGTTGTTCTAGCAATTGTACCAGCTATTATATTACCATTGCAATTACAACACCTGTCCACTGGGAGCACTCAGATCACTCTAACACTTTGGGGCTTAACATCAGATTCCTTTTCTTTTTTGTTTAGCCAACAGAGTTGAGATATTTTCCCCAAAGAAATGTGTAACCAACAACACTGACAAATCTAAAAGCCTAGAAATAGGCAAGTGTACAGAACACATATCTTATTCCGTATAATTTCAATCCTGACTGGTACAATCCAAGGTTAGCTAGTACAGTTCATGGGGTACCCCATCCCTATTCCTTTTCCTTACTCAATGACCACCAGTCTATTCCAACAAGCATTCATTTAGCATCTTGTAGGATCAACATAGATTAAATTTCCTGCCTTGTGAGTTGGGTCGGATTTTTTTTTTCTTTCCTAAAAGGCAATTATTTTAAAGACATCAATTCTATAATGGGAAGTCATGACAAGTCCAGCAAATGAGTTGAGCTGTAAACCACATGGCTGATATGTGAGATGGAGTTAGATGAGATTTTTTATTTACACTGATTTCTGGGCAGTGGCCAAGTTTATAGCCAAATGATCTTGGTCCTAAAAAGAAGAGTTCTAGACAATCAAAGGCTCTCCCCTTTGTGGTGAGAAAAATTTTGTCTATATTATGTGCCTACTTCTGCACAATGGGGTTCCTTGAACCAATGGTAGTATCCACCTATCCTAATATTTCAGTCTACTCCACCACCACCACCAATGGCAAATTGGACTTCCCCTATGTCATGGCAAGAAACTTGCCCTGCTACCCAATAGCTTTGTTATAGTGCCTCTGACTTACCAGACTTATCAGTGTTTGAAGGGGTTAGAAACAGAGAGGAAAACACTAGTTCCCTGGAGGTTGAAAGATGACAATATCTGGACAGATTGGTGTGAGAGGTTGTGGCTGAATGATGAAGAAGTCTAAATATGGCAATGAAAAGTAAGAAGTATTCCACCTCCTCTTACCAGCCCTATGCATCTTAGTCTTTAAACCGAAGCTGTCCTCTCTAAAGTTACCAGTGTTCTCTTAATTGCCAAATCTTTTCTCAATCCTGAGCCTTCTTGATTTTTCTGTAGTCTTTTTTAAATAAAACTTTTTATTTTGAAAACATATGCATGGATTATTTGACAACATTGACTCTTACATAGCCTTGTATTTCAGATTTTTTCCTCCTTCCCCCCATCCCCTCCCCTAGATGGCAAGCAATTCAATATATGTTAAGCACATTAAAATCTATGTTAAATCCAATATGTATAAACATATTTATACAATTTTCTTGCTGCACAAGAGAAATCAGATCAAAAAAAGAAAGTAAATGAGTAAGAAAACGAAATGCAAGTGAACAACAACAAAAAGAGTGAGAATGTTAAGTTGTGATTCACATTCAGTTCCCATAGTCCTCTCTCTGGGTGTAGATGGCTCCCTTCATCACAAGATCATTGGAACTGGTATCAATCATCTCATTGTTGAAAAGAGTCACTTTCATTAGATTTGATCATTGTACAATATTGTTGGCATGTACAAGGATCTCCTGGTTCTGCTCATTTTATTCAGCATCAGCTCATGCAAGTCTCTCTAGGCCTCTCTGAAATCATCTTCCTGATCATTTCTTATAGAACAATAATATTCTATAACATTCATGTACCATAACTTATTCAGCTATTCTCCAACTGATGGGCATCCACTCAGTTTCCAGTTTCTTGCCACTATGAAAAGGGTTGCCACAAAGATTTTTGCACATATGGGTCCCTTTCCCTCCTCTAAGATCTCTTTGGGATATAGGCCCAAATAGAAACACTTCTGGATCAAAGGGTATGCACAGTTTGATAACTTTTTGAGTCTAGCTCCAAATTGCTCTCCAGAATAGCTGGATTTGTTTACAGGTCCACCAGTAACGTATTAGTTTCCCAGTTTTCTCACATCCCCTCCAACACTCATCCTTGTCTTTTCCTGTCATCTTAGCCAATCTGAGAGGTGTGTAGTGGTATCTCAGAGTTTTCTTAATTTGCATTTCTCTGGATAATAGTGATTTAGAGCACCTTCTCATATGATTAAAAATAGTTTTAATTTCTTCATCTGAAAATTGTCTGTTCATATCCTTTGACCATTTACCAACTGGAAAATGGCTTGGATTCTTATAAATTTGAGTCAATTCTCTATATATTTTAGAAATGAGGTCTTTATCAGAACCCTTAAACGTAAAAATGATTTTTTCCCAATTGTTTCCCTTTTGATTTTGTCTGAATTAGTTTTGTTTGTACAAAAATCTTTTAACTTAATATAATCAAAATTATCTATCTGGTGTTCAATTAAGAGCTCCAATTCTTCTTTGGACATAAATTTATTCCATCTCCACGGGTCTGAGAGGTAAACTATCCTGTGTTCTTCTAATTTGCTTATAATATCACTCTTTATGTCTAAATCATAAACCCATTTAGATCTTATCTTGGTATGTGGTGTTAGGTGTGAGTTGAGCCCTAATTTCTTCCATACTACTTTCCAATTTTCCGAGCAGTTTTTGTCAAATAATGAGTTCTTATCCCAAAACCTGGAGTCTTTGGGTTTGTCAAATACTAGATTGCTATAGTTATTGCCTATTTTGTCCTATGATCCTAACCTATTTCACTGATCGACTACTCTATTTCTTAGCCATCTATAGTCTTTAATATATTAATTACTAAGATTTATGTGATACTATATGCTAGGTTTCTCAAGGGGGAGAATAGTCTTTAGCTTAAAAATGCCATCTTAGCCCTATCCCACCAAATTCTCTCTTCATATTACAATGAGCTGCCTGAATAGAGGATCTGTGTCATACAACTATCCTTGAACCTACCTTCTCCCTATCCTCATTGTAAATATATTTATACTAATACTACATTCACTATCCTTCCCTCCCTTTCTGAACCTTCTTCCACAAAGAACATTATGAATAGTCAGTAAACCCATTTTTTAAAAAAAAAAAGCAAAACAACAAAGAGAATTTGTGATATCTCATTTGATCCTCATAACAACCCTTGGAGAAAGGTATTATTATCCTCACTTCATGGATGAAGAAAGGCATAGCTTGGTACAATGCATAGAGGGTCAAATCTGGAGTCAGGAAGACCTGAATTCAAATCCAGTGGCAGATATTTACTAGCTGTGTGATATGGGCAAATCACTTACCCCTGTTTGCCTCAATTTCCTCATCTATAAAATGAATTGGAGAAGGAAATGGCAAACAACTCCAATATTTTTACCAGAAAAACCCCAACTGGGTCATGAAGAGTTAGACATGACTCAAACAAGTGAACAACAATAATATGGATGAGGAGTCTTGCCTAGGACCCCACAGCTAATAAGTATTTAAGATGGGATTTGAATTAAGCATTTTTAACTCCAAACTTTTTTCTATTGCTCCCTCTACCTTTTTCATGAAGAAGGTTCAGAAAGGGAGGGAAGGATATTGAATGTAATGTTAATATAAATATATTTACAATGAGGATAGGGAGAAGGTAGGTTCAACCATAGTTGTATGATACAGATCCTCTATTCAGGCAGCTCATTGTAATATGAAGAGAGAATGTCTACCCCAGTGGGAATGCATCCTGGAGATTGATATGAAGGCTATAGTACCCTTGGGGGTGGCAACCTGGGGCTAGTGAGAAGAGACATAGAAATACTCTTCCCAACATCTTAGCACATCTGGTTGCCCCCATGTCTATTCTTTCTCTGCTAAATATAAGGGTAAAAAGAGAAAGAAAATAAAAGGGAAAGGATTGGAAATTACCATCATAATTTTTTTTATAGCCTCAATGATCTCTAGACTTAACTCTTTACTCTCCTCAATCTTTTTCTACAAAGTACACTAAGCTTTTCATCCTTAGAAGCTCACTTCACCTCTATACTTACTCTCTGCTCCTATAGCCTCTCTCCCTCTGATTAGGTGATTCCTCCTTGAACCTCCATTATAAAGAAGGTCCACATCAGCCTCTCCACTCTACCTTTTCAGCTTCCTTATGTGTTGTTCTTCCATTAGAAAGCTCCTTGAGGACAGGAACTATCTTTCTTTCTGCTTATATTCCCAGCAATTAGTACAATACCTAACACATGCTAAACACTTAACAAATGTTTATTGACTTGACTACACTGCTTCTACTCTTAGCTCATCACCTTTTCTGATCAGGCATTTCCTAAATGACATTTTATTCCTTTTTTTTTTTTCATTTTGGTGCACATGTTATTGATGGTTTTAACCTATTTAAATATACCATAAGTCTCTCTGTTGCCCTTTGGTTGTTGTTCAGTTGTTTAGTTGTGTCCAACTCTTTGTGACTCTATGGACCATAGCATACCAATACTGTCCATGGGTTTTTCTTGGCAAAGAAACTGGAGCGTTTTGCCATTTCCTTCTCCAGTGGATTAAGGAAAATAGAGGTCAAGTACTTGTCTAGGGTCACCCATCTAGTAAATGTCTTAGGCTGGATTTTCTGGTCTTCCTGACTCCAAGTTACCTAGCTTTGGTATTATGTAATTCTTATTCACTGGAAATTGTGATATCCTATAACATACAGACACATGTATGTATGTATGTATGTCTATAAACATATATATGTATGTAAACACGACTAGAAATTGGTGGGCTTTTGTTTTAGGAAACAAATTATGATCCTGAAAAGTACTACATAATTTCCCCTAATTCTGAGCTTGGTTTATTGTCCGCCTGTAGGGTTTGTATAAGCTTATATTGATGAATTAATTCAATCCAACCTTATGTCCATCCTACTCCATTTTCTAATGTGGACAATAGGCATTCATTCAGTACTTTTTACTTTTTATTTTCTTGGGGGGGAGGGGAAGATTTGTCATTTTTAATGATGTTTGCAGTTTCTTTGTAAAGACACTCCCTCTACCAATACAGATTTTCAATAACTATCCAAATTACATAGTCTTAGAAAATTACCTGGGGATAGTGAGAGGTTATAGTGACTTTCCCAGGCCTATAACACATGGAATTTGTGTCAAAGGTAATAGTTGAACCATGTCTTCCTGATTCTGAAATAGCTCACTATGCCATGTCACTTTTTTTTTAAACTTGGTTTCTTCTATGTGCATGTTTGTCCAAATTCTTTCTAATTTTTGCTAATCCCATTAAAGAGACTCTATGCCATCAGGATAGTGCATCCAAAAATAGGAGCATCTGGCAGACTACTATTCCCCTGCCCGTGATATATAGAGAAAATCATCCCATTTAGATTCTTTGACAAGTATATCCTCCTTTTTTTCTGCCTTGTTTTGAATTGGTAATTAGGGGATTATCAACAAATTTTAATTGACAAATCTGCTATTTCATATGTAAGATATGTGTATGTATTTATATGTGAATATAAATGTAAAAATGTAAGTTGTCTCAATATGTAGAGTAAATGTGCTTTTCAGCTGAGAGAAATACAATATCTCAATTCACACTAGAAGAAAGAAGTTTCTCATTTGGGGGAGGTTCATACTCAATAGTATCTAGAGATGCAAACCCTGGGAGTCCATCCAGAACCATAATGGGGCTGGCTTTCCATACATGTACAAAACTCTGACAGTTCACTGTAGCCATTCAAAAGTTCTTGCATAGCTTCTTTCTTTCTCAGTCTCTCTCTTCCCTTATTTTCTCTTTCAAAGTGCCTCCAGCTGATATAGGTGGCAAGTGCAATATATATACATATATATCAATATATTGTTATATTATACACATATTTATATGTTTATTATACATATATTTATTGCACATATGTGTATGCTTATTATGCATAAAATATAATTTTATTACATTTGCTTTGATTTTTTTGGTGGGTAGTTGCTTTACATTTTTGTTATTATTGTGTATATTTTTCCTTGATTCTGTTTCCTCCTCTCTGCATCAAGGACTAGCACTTCTGGTGTGAGGGCTTATCCAACACCTTCCATGCCTGCTCATCCACCTTGAGCACCCCCTTGAGTCACTCAACTCTCATCTGTGGCTCCAAAAAAGCTATAGTATTAAAAGTGGCTCCCCTCCAGTAAAACCATCTCAGTAGATTGAGGATAATTAACGGGTTTCAAACCCATTAACAACAGAAGATTCAGGTCTACATTTTAAATAACTTAGATAATTTCTAATTTGGGAGACCAAATTCTTGCAAGATCTGATTGCTATTTTTTATTTTATTTATTTTTATTTCATAATGTGGCTGGGTTCTTGAGATTAAGAACTTTTACTTTTCTTTGTATCCCTGGCACTTAATCTAGTGTTTCAATATTATCTTCTGTCTTTCTCTCTTTTTACTTGTGTTTTCATTATTATCTTCTATTTGCTTTCTTTTCAGGAATCTTTTAAAGTTCTGGTCCACATTGTGAGGATTGGTTTAGTTAAACCCATATAACATAATCCATAAATCTATTTAACTGAGCATATATAAACTACAATATCCCCTAATATACTGAAAACAAAGTAATGATTAAAAGCTTAGCGATAGGGTTACTATCAACCTCTCCTTATTAATATATGTGACACATGACTGTTATATTCAGGCTGAGTCAGAGAATCATTGTCAATTAATATATTACATATTAGTGTAACAGGGCATGGACAAAGCTACCCTGACTGCATCCTGACGATCACATGTACTGTTGTTTTGTTCTTTATTCTCTCTCTTTTTTAATTGTTTTATTTTTTTCTGGCTATACACATATATTAACTTTATAAATACATATTTTTTTTATGAATCATGTTGGGAGAGAAAAATCAAAACAAAAGGGAAAAACTTTTGTCTGATATTCTGGAAGAGGACCATGACATCAGGGAGGTAATGCTATGATATGCAAGTGACTTGGATTTGAGGGAGGGAGGGAGGGCTGGGTAAGGTCACCTGCCTCTCTTTCTCCTGAGCCATATGGGTCCAGTGGCCAGATTCAGATCATGAGGACCTGAGATGGTCCTGGATGCATTCAGAAATGTTGGTCTTTTTAAACTCAGATCTTTTACAGATCTCATTAGACTGAGGACACACCCATTTAATGATTAAAGTCAAGTAGCAATTGAGACAAATAATGACCTCTTTCACCTAGTCAAAACAATAAAAATAAATAAATATGCTTTGGGGAATCAGGAAACCCTTGACTGCTTCTGAGTAGTTATGGGGCATTTGGGTGCTATGAGATTTATATAGTAATCCACTTATCGGTTGCTGAATAATCACTCAATAGATCTTTGAAAGGTAGAGATCTTCTGTCACTTGCCCCTTCTCTCTTCCCAGCTATTTATTAATCTAGTATTTGAGCCTCTCCTTCCCCAGAGCCTTACTACTTCTCTATATCAGTTAGAGTAGGACTTTAGCTAAACCCGTCTTCCTCAAGGCACCTAATTGCCTTTTTCACTTTCTATTTTCTTTCCTGAGCCTAGGTTACTGAGCAGTGATCTTGGATTATGGTTGTTGTTGTTTAATCATTTCAGTGGTATGTGAAAACACCATTTGGGGTTTTCTTGGCAAAGATACTGGAATGGTTTTCAATTTCCTTCTCCAGGTCATTTTACAGAGGAGAAAATTGAGGCAAATAGGGTTAAATGACTTGGCAAGGATCACACAGAAAGTGTTTGAGACTCTACTCTAGCCATTACACCATCTAATACCCAAGAGGAATCATAGGATCATAGACTTATTTCCAGAAGGGCTTTTAGAGCTTATTGAATCCAACACCTTCCTTCATCTTAGAGATGAGGAACTGAGGCTCAGAGAAGTTAAATAATTTGCTTATGAAATTCAAGAGGTTTGGAGATCCTGATTCCTCTGTTGACTGCTGGTTTCATTTTAGAAATCCCAGCAACTATTCTCTTTGTTGTTGTTTAGCCATATTTGCCTGTTTGTGATTCCATGAACCTAGCATATTAGTATTATCCATGAGGTTTCTTGGCAAAGATACTGGAATGGTTTGCCATTTCCTTCTCCATTGAATCAAGGCAAACAGAGTTGAAATGTTTTGACTAGGATCACACAGCTAATAAGTGACTAAAACTAGATTTGAACTCAGACCTTTTTGATTCCAGGCCTTAATGCTTTATTCACTGAGGTACCTAGCTACCTCCAACTACTCTCTCTGATGCTCAGGGAAAAGAAAACTACCAGCTGGAAGATGATTCCAACTTCTGGCTTGGTTGGCCAGAAGACGTGGATTTTGAGAGAGACATCTACAGAGACAGTTTATTGGAATATGGCTGCAGCTTCTTGAAGCCACAGGTAACAGTTGAATGCCAAAGTTCTCATATGAGAGATAGATGGCATAGGAAAAGAATTACAAGATTTGTTTAGATATATTAAATAAGATGCAATGAGGACTCAAGGATGAAACCAAGGTTTGTGAAACATGGTGAATGGGTAAATGGTGATGCTATGGACAATAAGAAAGAGGTGAGTTTTGGAAGAAATCTTCATCATCATTATCATAGTTAATATTTATATAGTTCTTTCAGACATTGTACCAAGTATTTTATAAATATTACCTCATTTGATCCTCATAACAACACTGGGAGGCAGGTGCTATTTTATCCCCATTTTACAGATAAGGAATCAAATGCAGACAAAGGTGAAAATGACTTAGGATCACACAAATTCTAAGTATCTGAGTGCATATTTGATCTTAGATCTTCTTGACTGCAGACCCAGTGCTCTATCCATTGCACCACCTAGCTGAGTTTTGTTTTGGACATAATGATTTCTTTCGGACATTTTGAGTTTGAGGTTTAAAATGTTTAATAGTCCACTAGTGATAATAGAACTAAAGCTTAGGAAAGAGATTAGGGCTGGATAAAAACAAAAACAAAAACAATCAGGGATCATCTGCGTAGAGAACATTGAACTTATGGAAGCGGATATTACCAACTGAGATAATATAGAGAGAAAAGAAAAGAGGGTCCAGAAACTGATCTTCAGGGGACTCCCATGGTTAGTGAATGTGACATAGATGAAATTCTAACAAAGGAAATGGAGGAGCATAAAGGAATAGAGCAAAAAATGAATCTTCCTGAAATTTTTATTGGGAACCTTGAGGGCTCAAATTTGACTTATGAGTTATGATGTTTATCACAGGGCAGCTCAGAAAATTTTATATTTTAAAATTACTTTTCTATAATATTAAGTCTCCAAAAAAAGTAAGAACAAAACTAAAAGGAAAGAAAATGCTAAATGTAAGTACTGTATTTCAGTCTCTCCAAATTATTTTCCTCTTTTCTCTCTCTCCTTTCCTAGCTTTCTGTAGGAGCCAGAACCAATTTTTGAGAGAGGCTGGGCAGTTGGTCACCTGGGATGAGAAGATAGAAACTGACTCCAATCAGAAGGTCTGATCATCTTTTGTGGTTGATCAGTCACCTTTTGTAAATTTCACATAGAAAACGGTGATTTCTTATTTTTCACAGTTCATGAAAGTTATTTCTATTTCAATATCTTTTCTTTCCCTTCCTTTTTCATTGTAGCAGACTTTTCCCATGTGCAGGCTCAGTTGAGGATATAATTTGCTGGCTAAAATTGTGATAATTCTATAGCATTATGCTAAGAACTTCCATAGCACTTTGTGTCTGTACTCAACATTTAAAAGTACCATATATAATTAACCTTCGTAGGATCCCTGTAATATTGATATTGTTCTCAAGTTTCTGATAGGATAATTGTAGCAAGATAGCATTTTTCTCTAATGTGCCCTAAAATCCATATTTTTTTCTTTAGGAAATAGTAAATTCTCATGTTATAAGATTGTCTTTAAGAAATAATTGTAAAAAGAAATATAATCATAAATAATAAAGCTGGGGAGATGACCTAGTCGGAATCCCTAAGGTTCACTCTCAACAATGATACTAAATCACTTAGCCTTCTTGTACCTCAGCTCCCCCACTGGTAAATATGTTTCCCTTCTTTCTACAAAATATTACATTACATTAAATTGTCATGTATCTAGAACTAACTCAGACCAGAGCAGCAACATATATAACTGTGGCTTGCCACATCCCCAGAATTGTTTGCATGGAAATCTGGAGGACTAGGAGTCTTTCTTATGGTTCTTATTGACCTTGAGTGGACTTTCAAGAAGAAACCAGAGTTGGAAATGCCAGGAGAAGTCTCATTCTTGCCTGGAAAGTCCAGTGTACAAAGAACTGGCAGTAATGTTGGAGAATGTGAGGAAATGGGAAAAAGGAATGTTAGTCAGGAGCCTTAATCAAACTGCATCTTGGACAGTCTGAGCAGGGAGTTAAATACTCTCCCATCCCCCAAGCTTTGAGTGGAGTTTCTTCAGTGCAAGTTGCAGAACTGGAGGCAGAGAAGAGCAGAGCAGAACAGAAGAGGGAAAAGTGCAGACCAAAAATTCCAAGTCTAGTGGGATAAAGTTAGTGATGTGATACAGGTAAAAATATTTAACAAAATATCTCAAAAAAAAAATCTATCCACAACACACTTTTAGTTTAATCTAAATTATTAACATTTCTCTAACATTTTCTTAAGTCTAGAAATCCACAACCAGAGCTCTGATTTGTAGCTTTTGCTGGTTTCTGACATTTAAATGCTCACACTAAAAATTTAACAATCAACTCCTCAGTTTGAGCTGGCTTCAGAAACCTGCAGACCCTGAGGCACCCCAATCTTCCGGAGATTTGGGAGAGGAGTTATTTTCTCATTTGCCAATGAGGCTTTTTTTTTTTTTTTTTTTTTCCCCTTTCAGATTCACTGGAGTAATCCTGAAGAGAGAGAAAATACGATTTTGCACCTTCACTTTAGGAAAGTTATTCCAAGCTTACATTCAGTTTCAAAGCTGTTGAACCTGTTATTATAAAAACTTACCGGCAATTGACCTGAGCTATTTGCATATTAAATACCCGGAATGGAAGTGTGGAGGAGGGGAGGGAACCAAGTGCCTTAAAGGAACTATGAGCATGGGAGGTGAGAGGTGAGGAAAGAAGTCAGACTTTTTTCAATTTTTGTTCTGACCTTGCTTTTTAGAAAAGAATAAAGCAGTTGTAGAAAAGACATAAACAATATAAATCAAGCTTGGGAATAGAAGAGCATTGGGAGACATTTTCTCTTCAACCCAAGCTGAATACAGTCGGGCGCCTATAGGAGAATCTATTCAACTCACAAAGATTATTTGAATTTTGAAGTGGTGGTTTGCTTGTTTGTTTGTTTTTGTCAAAAGTAAAGACTGGGACAAACTGGGAAAAGCCAAGAAGAGACTGGAAGTTTCTTTAGCCTCAGGATATGAAATAGCTATTTTCCCCTATCCCCCAACTCTGCAGTTTTGGGGTTTTTTTGTTTGTTTGACTAGATCTAGGAGGCCATCCCCCCTCTCAACTCTTATCTATTCAAACACTGAATGGGTTGCTTCAGTCAAATTGAGGCTTGTTAAAGACCTTAGCTTAAAAAAGTCAAGGTCTCCCATTGCATCTAGGGCCATCTCCATTCATCCTGATCTATATCTGGTCACTGGATCCAGATGGTTTTGGAGGGAAAAGTGAGGCTGGTAACTTTGCACAGCTCTCCCTCACTTAAATCCAATTCACTTGCATGTCATGGCATCTTCTCCCTGATTTCATGGTCCTCTTCCAGAATGAAGGACAAAGCAATCATAGCTAATAGCCTGGCCAGGGGAGATAGAGTTATTGCAGCACCTGTGAATTAGCCAGTCAGGGCTGGCTAACTGTCCTATTGGAGCTAGAAGGCTCCAAACCTATGAGTTCTGGAAAAATCACAATTGGCCTGGTGCCTTTGTTTTAATACTAGGCCAATCCTGCGGTCACTGACAACCCACTTTTCCTAGTTATCATAGAAGCATATATGTTGAAGAATAGATGAATGGATGAACAATTGTGATATGCAATGACAATAATAATCAACATTTTAAAAGTATTTTAAGGTTTGCAAAACACTTCATATATTGATTTTATACTTTTTTTAATTGAAGCCTTTTATTTTTAAAACATATGCAAGGATAATTTTTCATCATTGAACCTTGCAAAACCTTGTGTTCTAATTTCCCCCTCTTCCCCCCACTCCTTTCCCTAGATGGCAAGTAATCCAATATATGTTAAAAATGACAAAAAATATGTAAATCCAATATAGGCATATGTAGTTATATAGTTATCTTGCTGCACAAGAAGAATCAGATCAAAAAGGAAAAAAAATTAGAAAGAAAATAAAATTCAAGCAAACAACAACAAAAGAAGTGAAAATGCTATGCTGTGATCCACACTCAGTTCCCACAGTCCTCTCTCTGGGTGTAGATGAATCTCATCATCACAAGATCATTGGAACTGGCCTGAATCATTTCATTGTTGAGAAGAGCCATATCCATCAGAATTGGTCATCGTATAATCTTGCTGTTGCCATGCACAGTGATCTCCTGCTTCTGCATATTTCATTTAGCATCAGTTCATCTCTCCAGGCCTCTCTGAAATCATCCTGCTGATCATTTTTTTATAGAACAATAATATTCCATAACATTCATATACCATAATTTATTCAACCATTCTCCAATTGATGGGCATCCATTCAATTTCCAGTTTCTTGCCATTACAAAAAAGGGCTGCTACAAACGTTTTTGCACATGTGGGTCCCTTTTCTTCCTTTAAGATCTCTTTGGGATATAGGCCCAGTAGAAACACTGCTGGGTCAAAGGATATGCACAGTTTGATAACTTTTTGAACATAGTTCCAAATTGCTCTCCAGAATGATTGGATCTATTCACAATTCCACCAACAATGTATTAGTGTTCCAGTTTTTTCACATCCTCTCCAATATTCGGAATTATTTTATCCTTATAACCACTATGAGAGGAAGGGAAGACACTATTGTTATCCTCATTTTACAAATGAGGAAACTGAGGCAGAGAGTAAATGATTTGCTTACTGTCACGTAGGTAGTGTCCAAGGCAGAATTTGAACTCAGGAAGACCTTGAAGTTGGGAAGATTCCAAGTCCAGCATATAATGGAATGTTGTTATATGTAAGAAATGACGTGAAAAATACAAAGAAATATGGAGAGACTTTTCTGAATTGTTGAAGGAAGCAGAATCAGAGGGAAAAACTATGTTCATTGAAAGGGAACGTCACTGAGACAATAGCTTTATGAACAGGTGTACCCTGTTTTATTGATACAATCCTCATGTAGAATTCAGAGCATGTACAGATATTTTTCTAATCTGCTTATTTCATTAAAAAGGGAACATTTTAACTGGCTGCTGAGCCAGAGCCGAGGATCCTTATAAAAGGCACTGACTAGATAACTTGGTCCCTCCTTTCTCTCTGACAGCAGCAGTGGAATATTCTATCAGTCTCTGGGTAGTGCTAGAAACGAAACTGAAAGTCAGGTACCAAGGAAAATTTATTGAGAAAGTCTAGAAGAACTGGACTTTTCTGACCAGGAGCAGGCTCTGCCCTTCTAATGGGAAGAAGGAGCCCTAGGTACAGAAGCAGCCAAATTTTATGCTGTCCCAGTTCTCTCTCTCCAGTTTCCTTTAGGGCTACCGGTCATTTCTTACATTTTACTCCTAACCGCGTTCTCTCTCCTCCATCATATATCCCATGTTCTATTAATAAGGTTCTAATACTATGTAGGGTGTCTCAGCTTATGTGCATGAGGCTTATTCAGCAAGTGCAATAAAGAAAAGCCTTTTCCAGGTCATTAATCCTGTTCAGTTTAAACTAGTTCCTAGAGTAGTCACCTTTATCAAAAATTTGGAGCCAAGTGAATTTTTTCTTCTGAAAGCTCATTGGTCAATGATATTTATTATCTTACTTTACTTTGAGGCTTGCACCATTCTGTGTAAACTTAACTTTTAAATATTCTCATTGTTTGCTCAAGATTTTGGAGGAATGAAAACTTAACTGTTCTGTGGAAAGTTAACTTTAGGTTGTCTCTCACAATGAAAAGGTTCACATTGCCTAGAAATTGTTGCTGTTGAGATACTTCAATCATGTCTGAATTTTCATGACCCCATTTGCAGTTTTCTTGACAAGGATACTAGAGTGGCTTGCCATTTTCTTTTCCGGTTCATTTTATGGATAAGGAAATTGAGGCAAATAGGATTAAGTGACTTGTTCAAGCTCACAGAGATACTAAATATCTGAGGTTAAATTCAAACTCAGGAAGATAAGTCTCGTAGCACATAGTAAAAGCTTAATGTTAGTTGACAGAATATTTTGGTCCTCATATAGCCATGAAAATGGAACTCTGTTCTTTGCCTCTTTGTGTTTGCTTCTTTCTACTCCTAGGCTAAGGGATAGCCTCATAAATTTTGAAAGGCTGGGAGAGAGAAGGTCCAGAAGATAGAATCAAGGTAAGCCCAGTGAATAATGTACTCTTCAATGACCTGCTTGATCTCGTATAGACATTGATTGAAGGCAGTAAGAGGGAGTCACTCCCTCATCCATTGACAATGCCACATTTGGATGTGAAATTGGTAGTGAATATTCAAAGCATCACTTTAATTTGAGTCTATTCTTCCCAAGAATCAAGAGGAGAGTATGACCCTAGGTCTTAGGGGAGGAGAGAATATTTGTACTTCTATTTGTACTATATCTCACTTTTCCCCCCTTTTTTTGAGGGAGGGGGGATTGGCAATGGAGTTAAGTCTTGCCTAGATCCTACAGCTAGTGTCATATTTGAACTCAGGTCCTCCTGACTCCAAGAGTCTGCACAACTAAGCTCCTATAAGTCACTACCTATAAGTCAGTTAATTTGGGGGAGAAAACCTGAATGGAACTTGAAATGATAGATCCCATTAGTGAAAATTCCACTAACTCTTAGTGGTACCTCTGGATCTCTCAGCTAAGTGAGCTAGCCTTCTTTTAGGAGTCTTGACTAGTCAATAAGAATAGGAGTTGTGATAAGGATCTCCAAAATTTATATGAGTCATATGCATATAATGACTTTAAGGATCTAAAAAGAATACTATCAATGAAATAAAATTACACAGAAATAAAATAAGAGGCCAAAAGGGGACATGAAAACAAACAGGATGTTTTTGTTGTATTTTTAAATAAATTATAAATATTAGTGTTAATGTTTTTATATATATCAAATTTCTTTTGTTTATTTGGTTATATATATATATGTATATACATATATACATATATATATATATATATTTCCCCCTCCCAGGCAATTGGGGTCAAGTGAATTGCCCAGGGTCACACAGCCAAGACATGATGTGTCTCAGGCCACATTTGAACTCAGGTCCTCCTGACTTCAGGGCTGGTGCTCTATCCACTACACCAGCTAGCTGCCCCTAGTTATATATTTTCATTGACAATTACTAAGTTTATGATTTTTTTTTAAAAAAAGATGACTATATATGGTGGATGGGGGGAAAAGGGGAAAAGCTTGGAACAAAAAAAAAGTTTTGCAAAGGTCAATGTAGAAAAATCACTCATATGTTTTGTAAATAAAAAGCTTTTAATAAAAAATTTAAAAAATAAATAAATAAAAGATGACTATATGAAACTTCCAGGCTTTTTAAGGTGTTTAGAGTCCCATGGATGCAGTTACCACAAGTACAGGATGTGATTCTGGAAACTTAGTGGTCATGACACCTGTTTGGAAGAAATTAGGCCCTAGGAAAATAGATTTTATTACCAAATGTAACTAATACTTGATCTGCTCCAGAATGTTTATTAAAAATGTGAATTATCAAGCCACTCTTCAATAGATAAGTGGTCAAGGGATATGAACAGACAATTTTCAG